>CM060957.1:94716759-94971759 GCA_030765055.1 Mantis religiosa
GAAGAAGAAGAAGAAGAAGAAGAAGAGAAGAAGAAGAAGAAGAAGAAGAAGAAGAAGAAGAAGAAGAAGAAGAGAGAAGAAGAAGAAGAAGAAGAAGAAGAAGAAGAAGAAGAAGCTTCGTATTATTACTTCGCAAGAAACATTTCCTAATACCAGAGATTTCCAATTACAGAAAGATCTCCACGCCCAGCAGATATATATAAAAGCCTAATCAAGGCCAACAGTAGATAGCTATTACGTGCTGTGTGAGTAGTACAGTAGATTGATCAGTGCTGAGAGCAATTTAGTGCTTTGAGCTGAAGATAGTGTCATCCAATCTCCGCGATAAGGAGTCGGCAGTCCGTGGAACTAGCAGGAGGGGTTCACGCGAGGTAAGTGAGACTCGGTGTGAGGAATTGCAGAGCTGTGAAACCGGCAGCGAAGCAGTTTACGTGTTAAATAAAATCAGAGTTGTGTTCAGAATTGTTGAATATCTCCGTGTTAGAGGTGCGCCTTGTGTAGGTCAGAAAGATTACAGCAGCACTGAGGATACGTGCTACAGAGACTTAAAATAACATTGTAGAAATGTTCCGAAGCGTTGGGTTTGTGTAAAAGAAAGGCTGATTGTACATTAGCATTGAGCTATTTTAGTGATAAATAAAGAAGTTTTGAAGTGAAACTTTTCGTGTTTTGTCCACATATATTAAGAAGCTCCCTGAATCCCAAAAGAAATGTTAGAAAGTCTTCAGTATGTTCAGCATTTACATCTTAAATGTTCTGTAACAACCTGTATAATCTTTTTTATTCTGATGGAATTTTGTGCAACTGTAAAGAAAGGCAAAATGGTGCTGCTCAAAAAATGAATATTTCCTTTAAAACACTCAATTTTAAATAATATTTTTGTGATGACAGCTATTTTAGTGTGTCCTTATTCGTTTGAATTTCTAATATCATGCCACGTTTTTAAATGCTGTCGTTATTCATTTTATCGCGATATCATAGGAACAGTAGATCGAATTTCAACGATAATATATTATAACCTTTAAACATCTGACTGTCAATCAATTTCCTCTATCCACATTACACCTGTAACAAAATGTGTAATGAAAATATTTCTACAAAGGTTTTATCTGGAAAACACTTTAAACGGGTACAAAAATAAACTTTCGTTAGGTTACTCCCTCCGGAGTTAAAATAGGGACGTACAAGATAAATAGTGCGCTTGCATCACTCCGCCAACAAACACATAGTGACGTTCTCTGCGATTAGCTGTTTACGTCGGACTCCTGCTGCAACCGTCATATCTTTCACTGCAGCTCATGTTTATATGATTTTAAGTTAATTACCATATTTATTCAGCCCAGTCATTAGCTGAATATATCAAGTAAGCGATAATATATGTAATGCATAGAACTATTTCCACTCGCGCTTCACTGTTTCGCTCGTTCTGGAAGTTTTGCTACGGCGTAATATTGACATTAGTACACAGTTTAAGGTCAATAGAGTATAGTTTCCCTAATTACACAAAAATAAATGATAGTGGGGAGAGATGTCTGAAGTTCGTTTCATGCCGGTAACAACTGAAACAATAATTTAAACAAACAAACAAACAGAAATTAAATTTAATATATTTACACAATTATAAATCTTTTTAAGAAGAAGTTATTTCACCTCAGCACATTTTTATGTAAATGATTACCTTTAAATGTTTTCCAACAGGGGAAGTTTATCAGTAGCCTAGCTGTAACTAATTAACTTAACAGGTGCAAATAAAGGCATGATACGCCTAAAACGGCATAAAATGTGTCTGATGAGTTAGGTTTTTCCCGAAGCAAGTACGTATAGTGTGTAAAAGATCATTTAATATATCTTTTTATATGCTTCTTAGGTTTACAGCAATAATAATTATTATTCTGAGTTTGCGTCATGCACTGAGAACGTCAAATAAAACACAAAAATAGCATAACCCTTGTTATACAACGGTGTTAAGGATGAAAGCGTTATAAAAAGTCTCATAGTTCTGTTTGTACAATTTTAAAATAAGAAGTCCTCCAATTACGATTGCTTATAAACTGTTTCAAATTACCACGTAGTTGTGCGCCCTCAAACACAATCATATCATTTGATCAAAGTGAATACCTTACGTTTTAGTAAAGCAGTTCAGCCCTTATATTACGGAAAGCATTGAAATATCATCGCTTCTTAGATACAATAAAGGTTAAAGCTCATTAAAATCTTCCGGCCAATTAGATTTAATTATGCTATTGAAGTCTTGCGACGTATGCACGTCCGAAAACAACTATCCAAGATGCCGTATTATACAATCGTTAGCGTCATGGAAATCTTTACGATGACGCCGATAAGCCATACAGCGTTAAATGAGCAGTAGGCTTCTACAAAAAGTGTTCAAATATGAAGAGGCATATTTATTGTTCTATTTCTTTACGTTCTGAAAAGTTGTCACTTCGGACGATGAATGAAATATGTGAAATTATGCTCAAATGAATCCAGGGTCCGTAGAGCTTGGACTTACCAGACATTCGTCTTCCAGGATAAGAAACTCACCCTGACCAGGATTCAAACTCGGGATCTCTTGAGCGTGAGGTAGAATGCTACCCCCTACACTACAGAGGCGAGCATATCTGTTAACGCTACATTGCAAATTTGTGCGTACATTATCAACTTTTCGCGGTTTAAGCCATCAAGGCTCGTTCCGGTCTCATAAATAAATAAATTAAAATATTGCATCCATCTTTTACTTGGTCTACCAATATTTCTTCTACCTAATGATTTGTAACCTAAAACTGATTTTGGAATGCGGCTATCCTTCATTCTGTCAACATGTTCCTTCCAGTTATTTCTATATTGTTTTATTCTGTTAGCTTAAAAGTATTCAATTCTTTCCGAATGTCCTCACTTCTTTGCTTATCTAGATTATCCCCTGCTACATTTCCTAAAAGCTTCATTTTCGCTGTTTCAATCATTTGTTCTTCCTTTTTTGTAAAAGTCCAAACTTCACTAACATATAATAACGTAGGAACTGCCATTACTTTATAAAACTTTAATTTAGTCTCTCTTGTATTTTTTAAAGTTCTCTTTATGGTGTCACATATACCATTATTTTTTAATTTTATTTAAAATGTCACTATTTTTTAAATAAGAGATATTGCAACCAAGATAATTAAAGCAGTTGGCTTGTTCAACGGGTTTTCCTTCTAATAATATTTTGGCTCTTATGATATTGGATCCCTTGAAGGCTAGTTTTGTTTATAGATATAGTTAAACTATATTGACAGACAGTGTTATTTAATATAAGTACGTAAATTCTCTATGTACTCATTATTTATTCTGTTGGTAAGAAGGAGAACGCTGCTTTAAATGGTAAAGAATAGGCATTTTGTAAAGCGTAAGGGTAAACATGGTGAAAAACACTTCAAATACTTTGCGATCACAGATCTTGGTGTTACTTTATGCTTTTAAGCATTCTCTGGTATTCATCCTGTCCGAAAAGATCCCATATTTCCTCTTCTGTCCAGTAGCCGTTTCATGTATGTGTTTAATACCAAAGGGTTTTGTTCCATTAATCTACAAGACGCACCATGAAGTGGAATATCAAAAATTACTTGCAAATAGACGGTGAATTATGATAACAGGATCTTCACTAATGAAATATGCTTTCCCAACAAAATCAAATTGTCAAAGCTCCATTAAAATCGTATGACACAAAATACATTAATGGTGATTCGTTTACTTCGAAATTCCACACGAAAATGATAATTGCCAAAGTCCTGTGATCCAACTCATTTTATAATTCCAAAAAATAACTTCGTATGTAATTTTTTATAAACATATAACTTTTTTTGGTTATATTATAGTTTCATTTGCTCGTACTTCATAACATTATACCTGTCCTAGGGTTCTCTGCCCATACATTGTTTCAAGAACTAGCCTGAGTAAGCCAGCAATTTCTTCGTACTTCTAATATATAAGCAGATCTTTTAGTAACTCGAGTTTCAGGCGAGTTAGAATACTTTTTGGCTACGTTTTTGCCTCATTTCTTTACTCCCCAGGCTCTTTGCATAATTATTAACAGTATTTGTATTCTGATATGCATAAAATATGGCACATAATATGCTCAAAATCGGCCCGTATCGATGGTTTTTAAAAGTTTTAAAAGGACAGTCCTTTTCAGCGGTGCTGATATGATCCAGACAGCGTCGTCAGTCAACAAAATATATTTTAATTCATAGCAGAGAGCGAAAGTCTGTTGTACTGATAACCTCTGCAAGCCACAAGCATGACTTCCATTGTTCCTGGCACCTGAATTGTCCGGGTACTTTGCTTTTCTCTCCAGAGTACCATTGAGACGAAGCTTTGTTAAATTTAGGTTGAAAAGTAAAATATAATTATTAAAAACGTGTAAATGAAGATAATGTTTATAACATTTTAATGCACTCGTATTTTCATTCTGTACTGCCTTAATCTGAATTTTCCTGCTACTTTTCGATGAAGGTGCTGCCTTCAACTTTAAATCCGTATGGCTGATGAAAGCTGTCATCCAGTTGAACGAATAGTGACAATAAATCCTCAATCCATCTTCTGGAAGGCCGAATTATATTGTATATGTTCAGGCTTTTCTTATATCAATCGCAATGAAAGCATCGATTGAAATCACCCCGGGAGGAACAATGAGGCTACAGGAGAAAGAGGGCAGCCGACACCACTAAGCCGGCTCGGAGATCGAAGATCGTGCTACCTGAGGACATAGTATTTACTAGGAGCATATCATTCTGCCATGCAGCGTCAAGACTCCCATCGACACTGTCTACCCTGAAAGAGACGAAGCAAACCCGGACCTCGCGAATGCCGGCCACAGACGAAACCGCCTGAAACATCTTGCTAGGTGTTTGGTATAACGTATGTGCTTTAATAAGGTCTACATTGTCATCTTAAGCAAAGTTGTGCAAAAGTCATTTAAAATGATTTCACAGGTTATTCCCATTCTGAAAAACTTCAAGATCATTGAACTTAGATACCAAAATTGTCATTTAATCCATTTTTGTTCTAAAGTTACGCTATTCACAAACATGCCGAATTTTCTTCTAAAAATTATTTTAATTCAGGAGAATTCAAATAATGTTATGATAAAGATGTTTCAGAATCAAATTTTGAGATGGAATATAATCACTAGAGCTCGGAGTTTTGCATATTTGTATGTTTTACATCTTTATAGTTAAACATATTGTAACGCGAGCGCTGGAACACCCTGTGAAAGCAGCTGGGAGCGGAAGGCAGGGGAGGTTCGTGTTAGCCGCACCTCCCCCTCGTTTGTCTTATAGTGGTGACAGGGACGACTGGGGAAAGAAACATAATTGTGCGGTCTGTTTCTCCTTCACCTGTGTTCCAGAAATTACGGGATCGTTCATCATCTGGAAACGTCGAGAAGACGGCGAGATGCCTATAAAAAGGGCTGCAGCTAGTCAGTCAGTCAGTTGGTTGGTTAGTGTGTGAGTGAGGACAGTTCTTGGTGTAAGAAGGCAGTGTTAGTCAGTGTTTGACGTGCTAGCGAAGGACGTGTTAATGAACGAGAAGACTGTGCGTGCATCGGAGTTTACGTAATCGCGAGTACAAGGAAATTGTAACGGACGAACTGGTGAATTGTAATTGTGTGCAGCACGTAATTCTGTGTAATTGGCAAGTGTTAAACTGTAAGTCGGTGGAAATAAAGAACATTTTTGAGTGGTGAAATTGGACTTTTCATTTCACGAACCCACAAAGTCACAATATGCATGTAAGTAATAAATTTGTTCCACACTGCAAGGAGCTTGTCAATGAAGTTTCATAGCGCATATACTTGCATATTTAAGGGGTCAGTCCATATTTAATTAATTTGTGCATATTTAGGCATATATCGTACTTTTAAGCAGTGTTTCTTACAAATATTTCACCCCGATATTTTAAGAAGAGAAAGATACAAGAAAATTCCTCTTTTACCGATCTGTTTGTATTATGTTTCTAATCCAATAAAAGGTCGCCCAAAATTCAGAACGTAGCTATCAACAACGAGCACTTCCTGATATAAAAATTGCCGCTCAACAAACAGATTCAACAATCATGCGGTAAATCTTTAACGTTCGGTGAGACCTTTGCATCATAAAAGTTGATACAGTTTGTTTTAATATTGCAAAAGAAGCCATCTATGGCAACGATAACATTTCCAAGAATTAAAAAGTGTCATTTTTACTTAGTGTTTAAACTTGAACTAATATGCTACTAATCGTAATTTCTGAAGTGTTAGCGGTAGGAAACGGAATCTTAAAATATCGAAGGAGAAGAATAGTAAAGCTGATTTGGCTTGATGGAAATTGAATGATGGATTGATGGAAATCTTATTCTTAAAAACAGGTGGAAATAGTACTGTGCAAGTGTATTAAATTTTCAAGTTTTATTTTCGCACTTTCAGGATATTTTAAAAATAAATTCGATTTTTGAGTAAGTGATTGTTGGTTTTATATTTAACTAAAATAAATTCATATTATTTTTGTACCATTGTTATAGTGTCCCACAACAAAAAATTATAGATTACGGAACATCTACAACAGCTGTTTATGGAAATATAAAAACATTTTAAGTGACAGAAGAAAATCCTTTTATTCAGAAAAGTGTGAAAAATATTTAGTTGTTTATTGCCATAAACAAAACTTATACTAAAATAGATTGGAAGAGAGAATAATACATATTAATTAATTAGGGCCTGTGTTTAATAATTTACTATTTGATTACTTCAAGAGTAATAAATGTGAGAAAGGTTAAATAATATACTTTATTTTAAATGCATATTATAAAGTTATAGGGGATATTCAGCAGATTTGTACTGCATAGATGCATACACATGTTCATACTTTATAGTGCATATAAATCCGAGTTCTAGTAAACACGTATGCGCGTGGTAGAGAAAGGTAAAATTAAATCAAACTAAAAGGTAGACAGTTCAATCTCATTCCTCTTACCGTAGCTAGCTCAAATTGCTTGATTTTACTTAGAGAGACACTTGAAAAGTTTGGTGGACACTTATCCGTTTGCGGATAATGATCGATATTCGGAGCACGTAGCTCGCCTGTAACGCTCTTTGGATACAACTGGGAACACTCGAAATTGTACGTCAATCCACGAAGCGACATGTGGATGCTCGCAGTGACGTTAGAGGAGGGGTGGGTAGTCAGTCCATTGTAATAGTAGCGCTGGATATACTGCTGTTGTGAGTTGTCTGAACAAAATGTTAAAGGTACACTCGTTGCTAAATTTTAATCAGAATGTTCTAAAATTTAAAAATTACACTACCCAACATTATATTTACCTCCGCTGAGGTACGTGTTTTAGTCCATTTTTAACGTAGATTCTGAAAATGATGTTTTAAATGGCACATCATGTCATAATCGTTAGATATTTTAGCTAAACATAATCGAAAACGACTTCCCATACCAGCCGGTAACGCGCGTGTCCTAGGTTGTCCACACCGTTGTCCCACACGACTACTTACAGAATGTAAAAATGAAAATATGTTGTACAATTTAACCAGACCTCTGCTTCAGTAGATCCTGACTTTCGACCAGAAAATTCTGAAAACGACAGACATTTTGTAGAGTAAGTAGACTTCTGATTTGGCACGCGACTTAAATTTGTCAAAAGATGAATTTGAACTTCTAGGTTCCAGGCTAAATCAATGCAAATTACTTGCATCTGATACAGAAATTACATAGTTTTGAAATAGATATCGGAAATTTAGAAAATATTTTTCAATGGAAGAGAATAAATGTTTATGTATAGACATCAACGGTTTAATGAATGAGCTAAGAATTGAGCATAAACCAGATAACTGGCAATTGTTTATAGATTCATCAAACTTAAAGGCTGTGTTACTTCATAATGGAAATGAATTTCCATCTAATACGTAAAAAATAAGCTAGCAAAGGTGAAGCAACAAACACTATATAAAATATAAGTATTTATCTAAGTGAAATTTGTGACAAATAATTATATTTTATGTAGAACTTTTATGTGTTCCAATTTCCCATTCTGTAGGTCTTAAAGAAAGTTATGAAAGTATTTACGTGTTGTAAAATATGAGGTCTATTATTGAAAAATATAGTTATGTCCTTAACTTAATTGATTTTTTGCTCAGATTACAAGGGGGATTCACAATATAGTATTGTTTTTTGTGTTTGTGGGGCAACTGTGATAGGCAACAACAGTGTGTGTAATAAGATTCTTCTCCTTCCCTCATATATAAAACTTGGGCTGATGAAGAATTTTGTTAAGACACTAAACAAAGACAGTAATGGATTTTCAGGTTTGGAAGGCAATTTTTCACAGTTAACTTACTAAAAATTGAGAAAAGGAATTTTTGTTGAACGTCAAATCTGAAAATTCGAGAGGACGAAATGTTTGGAAAAAGTTACAACCGGTTGAATTAACTGCCTGGCCATCATTTACAAGGGTTTTACGTGGTTTTCTGGGAAACAAAGGAAAACCAAACTATAAAACTTTGGTATAAAATTTGTTGAAATGCTACAAAGAGATGCGTTGTAGAATGTCTTTGAAGATCCATTTCCTCCTTTAAATTTGTTTCCAAAAATCTGGGTGATGTTAGAGATGAACAAGGGAAACAGTATCATCTGGACATTTCCGTCTTATGTAATGACGAAGTAATCAATAGTAATGACAGGAGATTATTTTGTTTCTTGTGAGGTAATGTAGACAAGACTACAAGAGGCAATATCACATGCTACAAAGCACTTTTAAGTAGTGTTACAAGTATGCCACTAAAATATATAGTCCAATATCATTACCTGCGTGTAAAACAACGTTTTGAATTTATCTAATTTCACCACGATATACAGTATAACATATTATTGTGTCACAATAATAAATGTAACATAATATCCTAACTGAAACCTCGTAGGTGAGGATATAAACGTCTTCATATCCTTTTAACCGGACGTGTTAGGATATTTCGTCAGCGATTTTCAAAATTATCACACGTTTTTCCTTAAAAATCACCTCCCTTTATCGCGGAGGTAGGAATTTCTTTTCGGTAGTGTTACTTTTATGTATAAAGCTACTTTGATCCCTACCATTTAAAGCTTCAAGAGGTGAATATTTAAATTCCCAAAACATACGAACTAATGATTCTGTTTGCTTCCACGTGTTTGACTTCTTTCCTATTAAAAATGCTTTACGTAATTTAGATTGTAACTAACCTTGTTCAAATTTTTAGCCCAACCTCAGAAAAATTATACCTTCAAAACTCGTACATAGTTATTGCCAAAATTTTTAAATTTCTCGAGATTTGCCATCATTAATTCGACCACTAGGGATAAATCGTTAAAAAATATGTTTTAATGCTTAAAAAGTTGTCTAAACCAGTCTGAGAAATGAAGAAAACTCTAAATGCTAGTTTAATGTTCTAGTACTTAAATAACGGTATAGTATTCTTATTTCCACAAAATTGCGATTTTTGAATCAAGTAGAAAACCTGATTGTTTACAAAAACTGAAGTAAGATATAAGTTATCTCAAAAATATTAAAGATATCTCCATTAAATTTCAAACACACGATAACTGAGGTACGACGGCAATTTGAAAAAAAATTGATAAAAATTTAGAAATGTCATCCATAAGTACCCTCAAAGAATACTTTTACTTGTATATGATTCTGAAATGCTGGTAGATGAGTATGCGAAATAGACGTAGCAATCGCAGAAAAATAAATATCTCAGCATATCTATTCCTTGGCCGTCGAAATTATTTTGACCGAAATCAATTTCTAAATGAGACTAATTATTCAAAATACTTCGCCTTTAGTATTAGAAACGGTTAGAATTTAAACGACATACGTTACCAAAAGCTGCACCTTTTGTTGCGGTGGTAACAATTACTGCAATGGATGCAGTGGACCAACGTAAAATAGTGAATTTGCTTTCTTTATTTTAAGCAACTGAAATATAAATAAATTGAAATAAATAATGGAGTATTTGCAGTAAATAATTAGAAATATGGAAAGACAGAGTCAGACTGAAAATTTTTTACCATAGCCATTGAGCTACCATGGACAACATGACAGCATGGCATTAAATTCTCCAACTGACTTGTGTTTTTCAAGGTAAACCGCTTACATACTTTCGACCTACACACGGCTAGGCCTACACACTATTAATTTCCATTAATTGACCTAATAGTGATTTGAACTATAAATTCCGGATCTTGAAGTGTTAACAGCACAGTAAATCGCGTTTAAGTTAGCTGTCCCGTGTGTTTATGAGAACTCTTATAATGTGTTCATTGGTCCCGCATAAGTAGCGTTTATGCGTACATTTCCAGAAGGGAATTGCTACACTGTTAACAAATCCATGTTAAGTTAGTCCAGAGATGATAAAATTACTACATTTTAAAGCCTTCACGGCCGTCATATTAATCAAACAAAACTGTGTGGTTGAAGCTTTGAAAAATAAAAACTGAGCTTTTTTAGTTGTGGACGCTCTTTATCTGCATAAGTTCTCAGGATCCTATTTTATTTTGGTCGTGAAAGATCCCTTAATTTTGCTCAGACGCCTCTTGATCTATGACACGTGACCTTCATCTTTACTTCCCCTACGAAAGAAGCCATCGCCCTCCGCCGGGTTTTAAGCCCGACCTCGGGAACTGTTATCCCTATATCATAGATGACAACAAGAGATTTTGGTACAAAATATACCACACAGAACGCCGTAGAAGGTTCTCAGGTTTAGACTGAACGCACAGATTGCTAGGCAACATCTCCTACAGAAGAATAATACGCCTTTGCAGAAGTGTTAAGTGGTTTGAGCAACTAGAGAAGTGACGTGAGAAATGTTAATCCACATTTAAAATGAACAACATAGTTTCATTTATTGGTACATGCTTCAAACTTCAACAAAACTATATCACATGTGAAGAAGATATAGCCTTCCCTTCTTTACCTCAGTTACTTTTCACTTCATCCAATACACAACCCGCTTGTAGATTATGAAGTACCACGTAACATCTTCTCCAGGTCACTTTATATTCCACTCTTAGGTGTTTCTATGTTATAGAAAAATAGATTTAGCAGTCACTGACTTGAGAAATTTACAGCGTTTACAGGTTTCATTGCTTAAGAATATTTAGAATAGAGAAGTTCATGTGAAGACAAAATTTAAGTTGTCCTTTTTTATAACAGTTCCTAAATTACTCTTTTTTATATTTGAAACATTAAGTCGATTTTTAATCTCTAAATAACAAGTTTTGTAATAGCGTAATGTTCTTTTACATTTTAACGCAGCGCTATGAAAACTTAAAAGATTATCTAACACTTGGTACATGAATGGAGTGAAGTTATTTCTCATTATCTTTTATCTGAATATATAAACGAAGCAATTGTTAAATATGTTTTGTTTCCTCACATGTTTCAGCAACGGACAAATCACTACGTGACCTTGCATTTGCCTAACAGCTAAAACAAGTAGACTAGGTAAGGTCAGAGTAGGAGAGGTATGGTTTTCGCAATGTAATTATTGGAAATGTCCGGTCTATAGGGCCAGACCATTCGTTAACTTGTACGAGGGAAGGCGGATAGATCGAGTGGCTGTTCCGCTGCCACGCCTCTTGTGAATAACTGCGATCCATCCAAACTTTACTAACCCTAAACCGAAAGAGAACTTTACCTACAGTACGTTTAGTTTAGCACACGAAACCCAGCAAACCCCCTTCCCTTCCCGGGAATGTCCATATACACTACTATTTTATTAGTTTGCTTCATCCTTTGCACTACTGATTTTTGAATATCGATACTCGATATTCGATTGTTACTTTATAAAACATTTCGATACCTCAACTCATATATTCTCCTGCTTCTGCCTCATATTTCTTGCCATCATTTATTGGTCTTCTGTTGTTTGTATGTCTGATGGAAAGCGAGAGTTATACGATCTCTACAAATGGCGTTTCCGTTCTTCTCTGTTAATTTGTACCTTTTCTTTTAGTAAAAATATATCTAATTCCTTCCGTATTTCTTCATTTATAGTATGATATTTTCTTGTGCATCCTTTTACCTTTATTTTTTTGTTTGATTTGGCTCTAATCTTTCTTTTTAAGGGTCCATGTGTCCGAATCACACAGTAAAAGGGGTACAGCCATTGCAAGACAACAGGAGAATGAAGTTAAAATTTGCGAAACAAAAACACATTCTTCAGTAACCCCTACAACACCAATATAGTGTCAAAGACATTATATTATAATCTGTTTGACTATCAATTACCTCGTAGATGGCTTAATGCGATATTCAATTTTTCTTTAGTTATCTGAAAAACAGGAAACAAGCATACGACATCTACACCATACAGAAATATATTTTATTATTCTGGTTTCATTACGTAATTAACTGCATCATTTCTTACAAAGACATATCCTTTGTCTTAAATCATAGTTTACAGATGACTTTTGTGGCAGAAAACCAAGATCAGCAGTTGGAGCTTCTGCACTAATTTCTTCAGGTATACAACTTTCGTCGCCTAAATCACTTATTTTGACGTACAGTTTACCATTTGTTATTTTTGCATCACCATAGTTATGATTCTTATTCGAAGCCTCCAATATCATCTTAGACATGCCAAAAACACAAATTCTAATTCTTTTGTAAAATAATTCTTAATATTTTTATAATTCATGATGTAACTATGGTTTTTGTTTACGAAACGGATAAAATTATGTATGGGACCAGCGAGTTTTGATGTTTATCGTGCTCGGCGTTAGATATTTTTCACTCGCTAATAAACATCAACTTAACTCGCAAGTCCCATAAATAACTATTCCCCACTATTTCGCAGACGAAACGTCTGGGAAGAAGAAGAAAGAGCCCAGTAGACCACGGCCTACAAGCCCGGAATATACTTCAACTAGTATATTCCCCACCTGTTCTAACACTTTCTTATTTAACACAATCTTCGATCTTTTTTTTTTTTTCCTGTAAATGCCACGATCTTTGGCTTCTCTACTGATATATTTAAACAATAATCCTGGATCAATTTTTGAACTTGTAGATACTTATTTGCAACTTATTCTCTCCTGCTTGTATTAACATAATGTGTCCGCAAAGAGTAGCATATTAAATGCATTATTTTTTATTTTTAATGATATTGCGTCTTTTGATTTTCTAAGAATATCGTCTATATAAATGTTAAATAACAACGGGGATAAGCTACAGCTTTGTCTCAATACATTGTTAACTATCATATCTTGTGATAATCTCAATTTCCTAAAACTATTTTTATTTTTGTTTCTTGATATATATTCCTGAGTATACCTATCTATTGTTTATTGTATACTTTTTGTCTAATGCTTGACAAATTCCAGTCCTTTTTTATTTTTGTGTAATTTACGTCCTCCAACGTTAAGTCATATCTGATGGTGAATAAAATGGGTGAAATGATGCTCAAAGGAGTCCAGGGTCCATGGAGTTTAGAGTTACCCGACATTTGTCTTTCAGGATAAGGGAAAATCCCGGGAAAAACCTTATCCAGGTAACTGGCCCTGACCGAGATTCGAACTCGTGACCTCTTGAACGTGAGGCAGACATGCTACCACCTACGCTACCGAGGCGGGAAAATTCCAGTCCTGCTTACCTAATAAAAAGCTTTCTTCTAAATGTACAAATGCTGCACACGGTTCTAAATTATATTCTCTTTTCTTTTTGATAATTTTTAATAGAACATACTACCTATGTTATCTATTCTTTCTTTATATTCCTTTTAATTAACATCCTCCAACGACAAGTCATACTGTACGATGAATGAAATGAGTGAAATGATGCTGAAATGGGCCCAGGGTTCATAGAGCTTGAAAATACCCGACGTTTGTCTTTCAGGATAAGGGAAACCCCCGGAAATACCTTATCCAGGTAACTCATTCTCGCCGAGATTCGAACTCGGGAGCTCTTTAACGTAAAACATACACGCTACCAGCTATGTTACAGATACGGGCAATATCTTATTCACGCAGGATCTTTCTTTTCTAAATTCCATTCGGTTTTCTAGTTATACAGCTTTTATAATTTTTGTATAAACTTCTAGCCTGTATCCAGAAGATTTATATCTGTGTAATTATACAATGTAATATTAATTACATATGCATTGTACCAGATTTTTGGAATTCTATTCATTTTCCAGCATTTTTTATAAAATTAAGTAGTCTCACATTTAATTTTACTCCTCTGTAGTTTATTAATTCTGCATTTATTTCATATGTTCCTGGAACCTTTCTATTTCTCATGTCTTGTAAAGACATTCTTCCTCAGCAGTTCTTCCAGTTCTTCCTCAGCAATTCAGTCTTTAGGTGTTTGGAGTGTTGCTTTACTCTCTGTTGACTTTTCATTTTCCTCTGATTTATGCCACAATTCGATAAAAATGTTCTTTTTTTCTACATCCTCAAGTTGTAAATCTGTATGCAAAGGCCTTTACACAGCTTTTTGGGAACTTGTTCCCTTTTATGTCTTCTTCCACTCCGTATAACCACGCTTTTCCTGCTGTGTATGCTCTTTCTAGCCGTATGATTCCATTTGACAATCTTTCCTCCCGCATGCTCCTCACACAAGCATACCATCTTTTTCTACTTTAGTTTCATCTTTTGTAATGTATTACACTTCCATTGATCAGGAGGTTTCGTCTGTGGCATGCATTCGGAAGGCCCGTGTTCGATTCCCGTGGCTGAGCTATCTCTACATGGGCTTTCTCGGGTTTTTTCCCCGGGTCGCCAGGCAAAAGCTGCGTAGCTTAGTTACATCCCCAGAATTTCCTATCATACATTTCATCTCCATTATCACTTCATATCATCTCTCATCTAGTGGTATCTTTCAGGGTAGAAGTGTCGGCGGGTGTCTCGGCGGTGCATGGCAGAATGATATACCCTGAGTGAACCAATTCCTCCTCCGGTCTCCGAACCCAGGTCTCATGGCGGGACTATTTCCGAACCACAGGGTGGGATGTCCGTTGTCCTCTCTTCCGGGGGAAGTTTCCATGTGATAAAACGTAGGGACCCTGTCCTCTGCACTGTCATGGCTCCTTGGGACGGCCGCCCTCTGTCTTCTCTCGCCTCATCCCCCCCCCCCGGGGATGCCCCACTTGAGGTATAGGTATAGTAGACCAAATTTGGACTCCTCTCCGAAATAATCCAGTTCTAGTTCCATTCCCTAATTACCTTTCTAATTCTTTTCATCCCAGAAGTTTTGCTTGCTCTACTCCGAAAATCAGTTTCTGTTAATGAAAACTTCCTCTCTTCTCTTCCATATTTTGATCAAATTTTTAACTATATTGTATTATTTTCTTAATTAATGAATTATAACTATGTTGTATGTATATAAGTATTATTGTGATATCTCTTTTAAAAACGAGAATAGATGAAAAGAGAGAGAAGGGAGAATGGAGAATAAGAGAATGAAGGAAGGGAGAAAATAGAAGAGGAGGGCTTTTCATGCATATAGATTAATGCTTGTGAGAGAAGCTTGGCTCTTGAATGCAGCCAAAAAACCCAGTTCCAGGAAAAGCGGAGTTAAAGATTTGAATGAAAGGAAAGTTAAAGGGCACGGGTAGGTGGTAAAAGGGCAATTAGAAGCAGCCTAAGTGGTTGAAATTTATCGGCCTCAAGATACGTTTCACAACTAAAAGTCAAACTGTCACATCTACAGAAGTTTTGGCTGTTTGCTTAACTACTATCTTACTTAAAGAAAACACGAGTTTAATTAGGTGCAATATGTCGATTAAGATAGAAACAGTTATGTAAACGAAAAAATTAACTATAAAAAATGAATACTATTAACAGAAATTCAGAGCCTCTACTAACCACAGTAAAAATAAAACAATATTTAGAAATAAAAGGGCAGAAACAAACTAAGGAATTTAATAATGCGGAGGAAGTGGATCTGAACACTGTAGCCAATGCTTAATCTCCGTAAGAAAGATGTAGGAAAAGTAGAAAGGTAGGCAGGAGGTTTTATGCCAGGAAAGAAACAGTACCCTTCTCAAAGCACGTTCACCGCATGTGGCGTACATTATCGTTCGCCGTGCTAAACCCTGTAATCCTATAAGATTAAAGAACAGGAAAATTTGTGGAAGAAAATATTCCAGCTCTCATCTATCAACTTAGAAAAATATTTCCATGACCGGTTGATTAGGGTTCGAACGCGGGACCTCCTGGATACCGGCTTTAGATGCTATCGCCAATCATCGTGCTCTGTTTTTTTTATATCCTCCAAAGTTAAGTCATATCGGACAATGAATGAAATGGGTGAAATGATGCTCAAATGAGTCCGGGGTCCATGGAGCTTGGAGATAGCCGACATTCGTCTATCAGGATAAGGGAACACCACTGGAAAAAACCCTTATCCAGATAACTCACCCTAACCGAGATTCGAACTCGGGACTTCTTGAACGTGAGGCAGACACGCTACCATCTACGCTACTGCGGTGGGCTATCGTGCTCGGTTGATTTAGCGTAGACCTAGAGAAGTTACCGTTAATGATGACACTGCTACTGTTAAAAAACCAGTGTGAAGATTGTAACATGGTTAGATACGGAGCATGATTTTAATACTGCTTCGAACAGACGTGATGGCGAATCGGGGTACCTAACGTTTCAGATTGAGCATTCCCATTCGATGCCTAACTGCATACCGACGGATGGATAGAAGGTTCTATTGGAGGAAACAGTTTTTTCTTCACTGTATACTCACCAAATCATCTACTTTGCGACAAACCCTGCAATGAGGGACAGCATTCTCGTGATTACCTGGGAAACCGACAAAAATTCCTCAACACGTCACAAATGTAAGCCTCTGGCTTGATGGTATACTACCTCAAAAACTTCATTTCTAATTTACGAAATATAATTTCAATTCAATAGCTTGTAACAAAACTCAGCGAACTCAGCCAGATTCCTCAGATTTCCTCAGATCCTCATTGCAATGGCTTTCACTCTGGAAGTTAGTGATTTAAATTCTACACCCCTTCTGAGGGTTCTTCATTAGCCCTGACACAAAGTTCCACCCATAGAATAAAATAAATGGGACAGGAAAACGTCTGTGGATCTGAGGTCATCCACTGAAATCTCACTAACCGCAAAACCCAGCTTCTGAATCATCAGAACAAATATGTGTTATAGAAAGCAACTATACAACTTAAGTCGTTTTGTAGGAATTTAATACATATATGATTCAAATACGTGACTGTGCAACTAACTTTTGCATAAATATATCTACAAAAACGTACGCATATAAAATGCACACTTTTATCAATCTCCTGATAAAATAAGTTTATACGTGTCCTCTGATCAAATATATTTAAAGGGAAATTGAAAGTTTATATCTGCAATCTTGAACCTGTTAACGTGACCAATTATTTCAAAAAGTATTTAAGATCTCAGATTGAACTTTGTAAATGCATGACTCCCAAGTTCACTTCAAGGAACTGTAAAACATTTTTTGTTTATTGAAAAAGACACGGGTTGATACACAATTAAAATTATACAATATAAAACCAGTACCAGTTCTAATATACGGCAGGGAATCCTGAATAATAAGACAAAAATGTTTAGTCATATTCAAGCTACAGAGATGAAATTTTGAAAAGCAATATTAGAACATACAAGAAAAGATAAAATAAGTAACCAGGATATAAGGGAAAATCTATACATTTTTAACAAACATGATAAAATTAAAGAACATAAAAAACTGGGAAGAAAAACTGCAAAGGATGGACTGCACAAGAATATCAAGTAAGATTTTAAACCATGAACTCACAAGACGAAGTGATTCAAGAAGGCCCAGGCAAAGTTGGATTGAGAGGCCTAATTCTAGTTTTGCAAAAGAAGAAGAAAGTTCTCCATTTTCCAAGTGTGCGACACGAAGATTTTTAAGAAAATCTCAAAACCTGAAACTAACATTTACATGGATTTTGATTAAAATGACATACATTTAAGAATGAAACGTATCTCTTGAATTTATTTCTGAAGTTATCCTATTCAGGATTAATAAGAAGTATAGAATATATCACTACACAATGTGCGTCTCATTAAAACAATTTATGTCAAATATATTTTCCTGGAATTAACGAGTTCCAATATATATTTCGTGTTACTAATTCGAGTTTTCATCTGTTTCAAATTGAAGTTAGTTCTCTTTTTTCTCCTCGTTGAGAAATATAACGAAATTTCAAAGCTATCCTTTACAAGGGAACTATCATTGTACTCACACCTCTAGGTACCTGAAAATTTGGCGGTATAATGCTTGCTGTATATAAATTATTTGCACTAAAATCTGCACAGGAATGGAGTCACAACGCCCAAAACTGAGGCTTGGAAAGTGCCGACCACTTGCAAGTAGATGCTGGACATCCCTCGTCAGCTCTGTGTCGAATGTGAGGGACGTATGTCATGTGCAGACCGCTGATGGTCAGCGGTAAACAATCCTTCCTGTACATGCTGTGTTAATATGCCTATATGTCCCTACATATTCTGGACTCATTCTCGGGTACATCCAGCTATACTCCGTACCCGACTTTTGGCACACAGGCGCCTCATAGAACAGAGATGTCATCAAACTGTCAAACGAATGCAGGTATGAGCATATTAATGAGCAACAAGCTCTTAAACGATGCCTTCTCGGTCTCGGTGATCCAATTGATTAGGTACTTTTCTACTGATTCTTAGGTGCTTCAAAACGAAAGCCCCAGCTGTCAGCTGGGATGTAAAAGTCAAAACTTCTGCTGGACAAAATTCCGGCACATAATTTATTTTAATTAGTTTCCTCCAACGTTGTCATATCAGACGATGATGAGCGAAATGAGACTCCAATCAGTCCAGGGCCCATAGAGCTTAGAGTTAGGATTAGGACTAGGATTACTAGGGAGGGGATTCAGCAGTGCGACCAGTCTTTATCTATTGTACCTATGCTCCCAAGTGGGGAATCCCCAGGAGCAAAGATGAGGTGAGAGGAGACAGAGGCTGGCCGTACCAAGGAGCCACGACAGTGCAGAAGGCTGGGTCCCTATATTTTACTTAGATGGAGAACTCTTCCGGTAGTCCAGGACAACGGACATTCCCCCTACTTCGGAGACCGGCAACCGACCTATCGGAGGAGAAAGTGGTTCACCCAGAGCATATCATCCTGTCATGTACCGCCGAGACTCCCGCCGCCATTTCTACCCTGAAAGAGAACACCAGATGAGAGATAATGTGAAATAATAACGGAGATGAAATAGAGGAACAGGAAATTCGGGTATGTAATTAACCTCCCCATCAGACGAACCGAGAAACCCCCGGAAAAACCCAAGCGTTAGGTAGATTTGCCACGGGAATTGAACCCGGGCCTCCCGCATGTGGTCCACAGACGAAACTCCTGAACCTTTCTATTCAGTGAGTGTAGAGTTACCCGGCATTCATTTTTCAGAATAAGGAAAACCCGGAAAGAAACTTATCCGACTAATTCATCCTGACGAGATTCTAACTCGGGACCTCGTGAACGTGACGCGGAAGAGACACTAACCAATAGAAAGCTTTCTTCACTGAGAAACCAGTGCTTGAAATGAGGTCTGTTTGTCATCAGAACTATGTTTATTCATAGATTGGTGATAAACAGATAAGGGCCTTGTCCAGGCGATAAATGTCGATAAATGTCTCTCAATATTAGTTAAGAGAAAACACTATCAGAAACGAGATAGCCTGCTCGTTTTCATGCACACGAATGTATCTGCTTCATTAAATTTTTAACCTACATGCATCCTCGGTTAATTTGGCCAGGAAAATTACTTCAATCGATTTTTTTACATAAATTGTTCATCGCGTAATATTGATGTTTCAAAACTTCTGACTGTATTTTTTCTGTTACCAATGCCTTAAAAATGTCAATGCCTCTGCTCGCGACCCAAAGCTTTAAGACCAGGATCTAAAGTAATCAACTAAAATGTCGGCAGCGTTTGCGGCAGTTGGTATACACATTTTCGACAAAGATGACAGGGAAAATAAATTATAATGAGCGGCGAGAAGAAATTCTCGACGTTGCTGCATCCCACGTCGTGTAAATAAATGACATTTTCCAGTCGTGATGTTTAATGTATCCGTTGGTATCCCGCAGTAGAAACAGGTTTCCAGAAATGTGTTAATATATCTTATAAAGTTGGAATGTTTACTAATAAATCTTGCATTCGAAGATTTAGAACTTTTATTTTTTCCACTACTTGCAGTGAAACGTTCTATGTCGATATTTCACCGTAGATGTTTTCAGGCCGTCCTCAAAAAAGCATCTTAGCAAAACGTTCCTTATGTATTTATGCATTTTTTATCGAAAGGCATCAACAAAACCTTTAGTAGTTATCATACCGGTATTCAAGTTCAATTATTTTAAAGATGACACCAACTTTCATGAAAATCCCCACCATTAAACTCCCCTACACCCAAAAAGTATAAACAATTTTGATTAACATTCTGTGCATTTAAGGTGTTAACATAAAGAATAACTTGAAGATTGGGATAGGGAAAATATATTTAAGTGCGCAATAAATTGAAAAGGGAAGGGTTGTTTAGACCTGGGGTAGTGAAATTAAGGTAATGAAACGGGAAATGGACCCACAGAAGTGTCCATTATGTGAACAAATGGAAAATGGCCTACATTTTATTTTGGATTTTAAGGAGATATAATTATGGAAGGAACAATGGATAACAGTTCAATGGGCGACAGTTGAAATTACCTAGAGGATTAATTAAAATGTGAACAACATAAAAGAGATTAGTAAGCTGGGTGAGTTATTAATAAAGACTAAAGAAAAATACAAAATGAGCATTTTCAAATTATAATAACATTATATATTTGTGAGGATACCTATCAGGTAAATTGGTATATTTTATTTCAACAGAGTATTAAATATTTAAAAGTGATTATTATTACTATTATTATTATCATCCTCATTATCATTATTATTAAAAATAGGTAGATTGTGAACCTGATGTTAATGTACTAATAAACACGGTGCTTATGTATAGTTGCACCAAATGCAACTATAAACAAAGTCAAGTCTTCTTAGATTATAATATTAGAAATGAGGAATCGCTATAAGTATTTGAAATAGGGATGAGATATAAAGAGTTAATAGGTTGTTTGTAACGGAAGTGAAATTCATTCATTCATAATAAATTGTATAAATTGATTCTATAAATAGCCTGCAAGGCTTTTCTTTCAGAAGAAATTTTATTTAAGTGGTAAGCTTTAAGGGAAGCACCAAGGTACTGCAGAAGAATTTAGAATGGTTTAAAAGACGCAATTTATAAAGTTTTAGCCATTTCCTATACATCTGTCAATATTGACCTAAAGTTTTAAATTTTGTCATTTTAAACACTGTCGCTATTCCCTTGTTTCATTGTGAAGTCTCCAAAGAGTACGAAATTTCAAGGCTAGGGCACCTAACCTCGCTTTTAAACGCCTGTTTAACTGGCATTTTATACACCTCTGCACAAAAAGAAACAAAATAGTAATGATACTATTTATGCAAAGGTTTATGAGCAATAAATCATTTTTGCAACAATAGTATACAGAGGATGTACAAAATGATACTCGTAACATAAAGTAATTTAACGTATTCTTTCTCCTTTCCTTTTATAACTTACCTATAGTTTACAGACGCACTTACTCCACACAGTTTCCCTGTTGGAATGGTTGTTTGTGTTCGTGCAGACAAATCTAAAAGCAGAAATATTGCAATGGTTTCAAAACAGAAAAAGTTGACAAAGGCAAAACTAATATAACAGTTGCTTCTAATCGAACAAATCTGTAGACTTATGGAAAGGTAGAGACAGACTGAAAAATTCAATGCCTTAGCCATTGAGCTGCCATGACGGACATGCCAGCATGACTAAGTTATCCAACTGACTCGTATTTTTGGACAATTTAGTGAACGTGTCACTGGAAGGTTGTGCCACGTTATAAAAACCGCCTGAGCTACCCCACTTAGTAGGTGGTAACATATCTGCCTTAAGATCAAGAGGACACCAGTTCAAATCTCAGTCAGAGCGAGTTATCTGGATAAGGTTTCTTCCAGGAGTTTTCTCTTAACCTGAAAGACTAATATCAGATAACTCTAAGCTATATGGACCCTGGACTCATTTGCGCATCATTTCACTCATTTCATTCTCTCATCGTCCAATATACCTAACCGGTTAAAAGGATGTTAAATCTAAAAAAAATCTATGTTGTATCACTATTACTATAAACTTTGAACTATTCAAATGTATTAGACAATTACATTTTATAACATCGCATTCATTGCTTGATCGTTATCAGTGTAAAAAATGGCTAACATATTGATTACTGTGAAGTATTAAAATACAGAAAGCTTTTCTGTAGTTACTACCGGCTTAACGAAACCATTTCTTAAGAAATTTCTGGGGATTAACTGGATAAATATGGTTATTTTATAACTAAGAAAATTTAAAGAGAAATTTGTATGTTACTGCTGTAACTAGATTTTCTATTCTTTGCAAACAGGATGCACGTTGACTGTTTCGAAGACCCAAGTCGGGAAGCCAGATGTAACACGGTTACCTTGTTGTAGCTTGAATTGTTTCTTAATGATTGTGTTTGATTAAATAAAAGTCATGAGATCTCACGTTTTCAGGTGTGGTTTCTAGTGACATAAATAAAATTTTTGATAAATCCAATTTCATAATATATAATTTAATTGTATAAACTGGATTACATTTTACTCTAACAGTCTTTCCTAGTCAATCATTGCAGGTTACCTTCAGCCTATCGATAAATCCTTACTTTCTTAATAAATAGTTTCCGTTAATTACATAAAATTGCTTACTCCTGCACGTCCACTCATCACTATTAAAACTATTAATCTTGTCCTCATTGTCTTTCCACCCTCAAGATTACAGAAGATATCTCTTTTCTGAAAATTATTAACTTTCCGTTACTATCCAAAACTTTTATATTCACCGCGACATTTTTCATCCTCATGAAACAAGATCATTGATTTAGAAACCGTTTTAGCAACTGTTTTAGCACCTGGCAACCGTTAAATTTTATATATATATATATATATATATATATATATATATATATATATATATATATTGTCATTACATGGCCCACTAATAGTCAGATCAGAAAACAAAACTCATTTTCAGTTCAAACAAAAACTACTGTTACACTGCTAATAGTATTTTAATTAAAACTAAGTTTCAACTCTGGGTATAATCAAGATAAACTGTGTATGAACCTCAAAAGTATTACAACATTTAATTTAATATTACTGTGGCGCAAAATAAAATTCTATGTAGTCTTTTGTACACTTCGGAGCAGATGTTGTGTCATTCTATCTCCCATTTTACGCATTTCTAGTTACTTATTTCACAAGTTACTTATGTCATCTCAAAAGATGGGTAGACCATAACTATGCCAATGTTCTTTCTAGTCGACTACCGTGGCCTTACATTTAATAAAGGATGAATTGTATTCCACCCAAATATTCGATACCGAAGTAGAGGCAGACTGGTTCATGCCAAATCCGGGATGCGAAGCATGAATCTCCCGTTCTGCGACCACTGAGCTACCATGGCAACGTTCCAGCATGACATTAAAATCTCAGACTGAGTCGCTATTTTCCCAGTAAACTACTGAGAGTTCTCATATAACATTGAATCTTATCCGCGTGGCTCATCCTTTCCAAAGCTCGTCCTACACACATTCACTACCCAGATTTTACCATTAATGCAAAATACAAGCATCTTTAGAAAAAGTTATATATGAATTGGATGGGATAGATTCTTACGGAGGGCATTAGGGCTTCCCCGGGAGGAAGGATGAGGTGAGAGGAAACAGAGGCGGCCGACCCAAGGAGTCGTGAATGTGCAGAGGGCACGGTCCCTAAAACTGACCAGTTGGAAACTGCCCTGCAGGCTAGTACAGCCCGCATCCCACTTACCATGTTCCTGAAACGGCCCACTAGGCCGGCGCGGATACTGGAGACTGTCCTATCAAAAAAGGAAGGATTTGCCAAGAGCATATCATACTGCAATGAGCGTCGAAACTCCCGCCGGAATCTCCAGATGAAAGATGGTGTGAAATGATGACGGAGATGAAATGGAGGGACAGAAATTCGGGGGATGTAGTTACGCCACCCAGCATTTGCCTGGTAACCTGGGAAAACTCCGGAAAACCCCATAGTTCAGGTAGGCCGGTTACAAGAATCGAACCCGGGCCTTCCGAATGTGGGCTACAGATGAAACCGCCTGAGCCTTCCTGCTCGATACATACTTCATTATTACACTTTTTTTACAATCAGGATCACAAAGGGGAAAGTAGAGTGGGAGGTCTTGTTTTACTATATGTATTCATGTTTAGTTCCATTTTGTTGTAACATTTCATAAAGAAACTGCGTGCACATTCTCGCGAAAGTTAGCAAGTGAGATCCAACTGATCAGTTAACTCGGTCCACACATTATAAGATCTACGCATTTTGTATCGCTCTTCTCTGAACCAATTTCTGAATGCAAATAAATTAGGATAATCGGCATGCAGGCAAAATGGTAGAAAGCCATTGTCAACCGCATTTGAGTTCGTGCAGTGTTGAATTTCTTAATATTCCAGGAGAGAATTACTGACACTGTCTTATATTCCGCCCTGCTTCCAACCAGCACGCCGATTTCATTTTTACTCCGTTTCCAGATCTCAGTTATATTTTTTCAGGTGGTAATTCTGTGTATCTGCGTGTCCACTTTTTCAAAACGTTTACACTATGGGATTGTTGCTGAATTATGTTTACATTTCTATAATTCCGATGTTTCGAAAAAATTTCCATATGGGATCCCATTGATATTTGGATATTTTGCAACAATTGCTGGCACAGACAAATACTCCTTTAATAACTCGATGTACAAGTGTTTTGGTCTTAAGGCATCTTGACTCCGTTGTAATCAAGGGCAATAGATGTGATAATCGTTTACTACCAGCCGAAATGCACAAGGTGTGGTCATATTTGAGGACGACAGGCGATGACAAAACTCCATGTCCTGACGGGTGTGTAGCAGTTCCGCACATTAGCAGTTGGGCACACAGATAATTATCTAGGTTTCAGGAAGGGGGGGGAGGAGTTGCTTTTCCGGTTTAATTGTGAAGGTTACTTTCAGGTGACAAAAGCTGTACATTCAAAAGCTGTAGCAAACAATATAGCCAAATATACACCATCCACACCGATCTTGGAAGTACAAGTCTTCTTCCAAATAAGAAAAAGGAGACTTACAGCAGGCTGTTCAACACAATTAAAGAGAAGATTCCAGACTGGAACCCCAAGGAAGTAATTGAAGATTTTGAACCTGGCGCAATTCAAGCTTTGAAGTCTCTGTTTCCAGAAGTACAAATTTCTAGTTGCAACTATCTTTCAATCAGTGTATTTGGAGAAAGGTGCAAGAATTAGGACTGGTACGTGACTACATTCAATATGAGGAAATTAGACTTCATATAAGGATGTGTTCTGCATTGGCTCGTCTTCCGCTTAGTAAAATTAACGATGGTTCGCTCATTATACGACATTATACGAGAAAACTCGCCAGACAATGAGCAATTAAGTTTGTTCTACGACTACTTTGTGGAACAGTGGATGGATAATCATTCAATACCAACAGATTTATGGAACATTCATGGAAAATATCACAGAACCAACAATGTTGTCGAAGGTTGGAACCACCGGTTCAAGAAAATCATGCAAAGACCACACCCTAACATACTCGCGCTAGTTACAGCCTTGAAGGATGATGCAGAATACTAGGGATAACATTTTGACAGAAAAGAACTCAACTTGGAGGATAAAAAACGAAGAAAGTCTACAATTACACTTGCCAATATGATGGCCAATAGCTTAAAGATCTTGAGGAAACTAGACATTTAAGAAAATGCGTGAAAACGTTTGCCTATGTGCATAAATTAAATTAATGACAAATTCTGTTTTATACTAATGAACTTAAATAATGAAGAAATATGACGAATTCTTTCTGAATGAGCTTGTAAATTATTGACAAATTCTGTTTTATGCGAATGAACTTAAATAATGAAGAACTGTAACAAATTCCTTCTGAATGAGCTTGTAAATAAATGTAAGTTAAATTATGGACCAAGAAAACACAAAACCCATTGACGAAATCTAGCAGAACGAAGAGAGCGTAATAGTTATAATAACAAAAATAGAGATTTTTGAGATGCGATAAGAGATCGCCTCCACGTGGTGTACCCAGGAAACAGTATGCTTCAAGTAGGTATAGCTGGCTAAGAATATCTTAAAATAGGTTTTTCAACAAAATAATAAAAATGATCATGAGCAATTAACACTCCTGTGCCTCTCTTAATCCCCAGGACCTGAAACCGGTTTTGTGGATGATCCGTGTGCCCAATTGCTACTGTTTTTGTCTTGTGCTCAATTGCTATAGATTCGTCCTGACCGTTGAGCTGCGCCCAACACAGAACGCCAGTCACAGCTTACAGATCTGTTTCTAAAAGTGCTTTTCTTATATTCAGGAGTGCCAAAACATATATTTCAGGTGAAATCTGGATATCGAATATTTTGTGTGGAATACAACACTCGTATCTGCCCTACTTATTTTGCGTAGTAAAAATATGTTTAGTATTAAAATCCTATCACCTATCCCTCTTCTGTAGGACTAATAAACTAATATAATTTAAATTACAACAGTGCACGTTCGTTAAGACGCTAAGTTTCCAGAAATGATAAACAGCTTGTAGGATAAAGCAATTATTTTTATACGCTTATTAAGTACGAATGCTGATATTTATTTCAGCGTGCCTTGGGGATGCGTTGAACACAGGGAAAGAGAATCGAGCTCTTGGATGGCACTACGCCTTTAACAGAAAAGCATTTGAAACGTAACCGCATTTGATGAGTTCTACTAATTTACTGGATGAAAGGGTCCGAAAGGGGAGATAGAGAGGGAACAGGATGATTTGTTTCCTGCCAGAGAAACTTCCACGCATGTTTGAATTTCCACCTCAGTCCCTTCACAATACAACTGACATCACGCTGTTAATGCGCATTTCTCTTCGCCTGTCGTTTAAGCAACTTTAACACCGATTATGACGCTTTGCTCTTGTCGCCTGACTGTGGTGAATAATTGAACTATTACACATTCATTTAAACGTTAAGGCTGCTAAGCACTCTGGGATTTAATTGATCTGTTAACGCTGATTGATCATCACTGAAAATTTAGATCAACACATGCACAATAAAATACTATTTTTTCTTCTAATTCTTTGACTCTATTTGCCATTAAAATAACGTATAATTAATATACATTTTCACTAGTATTCCCAAAATATCGATCTCAAGATTCCTCTGAATATGCATTTTTTAGGTTCCTTAATTTAAATACGAATTTTTAGACTCACCTCTATGAATGTGCCTAACTCAAAAAGCAAATGTTGGAAAAATAACAAAAATGTTACTTAGTTTCATTACATTCAACACAATCCCCTAAATGACTTACTTTTATTTCTTTAGTGTTTAACCCTGAAACTCGGTCAGGGTGAGTTAAATGGATAAGGTTTTTCCGAGGTTTTCTTATCCTAAAAGACAATGCTAGTGAATTCTATACTCATCGAGCGGGATGGCTCAGGCGGTTTCGTCTGTGGTCCGCATTTGGGAGGCCCGAGTTCGATTCTTGTGGCCAACGAACCTACCCCATGAGTTTTTCGGGGGTTTGCCCGGATCACCAGGCGAATGCTTTGTAGGTTAATTACATCCTCTGAATTTCCTGCCCCTCCATTTCATCTTCATAACCATTTCATATCATCTCTCATCTGGTGGTGTCATTCAGGATAGAAGTATCGGCGTGTCTCGGCGGTGCATGGCAGGATGATATGCTCAGAGTGAACCTTTCTCCTCCGGTAGGACGGCCTCTGGTCTGATGGGCCTTTCCCGGACCGCATTTAGTGTACTGCCGGTTGTGCCGGCTTGCTGGGGAGTTTCCAAAGTAAAATTTAAGGACCCCGCCCTCTACACTATTGTGGCTCCTTGGGATGACCACCCTCTGTCTCCTCTCGCCTCATCCTTCCACCCGGGAATGTCCCATTGGTCGCAGTACCGAATCCCCTCCGTATCGTAATGCAATCAAATTCAAGTCTAAGCTCCATGGACCCAAGACTCATTGGAGCACCATTTCATTCATCGTCCGATATGAGCGTAAACGCTGGAGGACACAAATTAAAAAGCAGGCATTCACCTATGTGGTTTTGCTTTATTTATTCATTCATTTATTTACCTTTAGTTTACGTCCTCCAGTGTTAAGTTCTATTGGACCATGAATGAAATGGGTGAAATGATACTCAAATGAGTCCAGGGCCCATAGAGCTGAGAGCTACCCGACATCCATCTTTCAGTATAAAGTAAACCCCGCATAAATAAACATTATGCGTACAACTTACTCTGACCGAGATTCGAGCTCAGGACCTCAGACACGCTGCCTATGCTGTAGAGGCGGGCTACATCTGAATTTAACGATGGGAACAGTTTTTCAGAGACAACAAAAGCATCATTTCCAATAGGAAGCCACAATAAACCTTCTAGGCTGATGTACATGAGATCGACGAAACTCTCCCAAAAAGCACTCCAATATCTGAAGTCTTCGGCTGCTTGGTCAGTTATATTCTCCTTATATGAAACATTTCTCACTATTTTTGTCAATAATATTTGTAATGACTTTCATTAAAGCGCCATATATTTAACCTAAATGCAAGTCAAATAAGATGTACCTCTTGAAATTTTTAACAAATATCATATAGATCTCTCTTTAGTCTGATGAATGTTTTACACTGTTATATAAGAAATAGGATTTCTAAAAATGTAGATTTTGTTGAAGTTCACAATTTATTTCTAGCAAACATCTAATCATATCTAAGATATTCCTTGTCATTACTTTGAATTTTCAAATACTTATGCTTTTCTCAAATGTAAAGTCACTATTCTTTTTCATTATTATTTCTTGACCATTCAAAAAGAACGAAATTTCAAAGCCTTCACGAATTAAGACCAATCATAAATTCTAACTATAGCTTTCAGGTATCACATAGGGAAACATTCTTAAAATATCTATCTCTTCGTTTGCTCTGTCTTACAATATAAATTGAAAACTTGTCTGTATTAGCGAGGGGTAGCAGCCCACCTCCGTAAGGGGGTGGTAGCATGTCTGCCTCATATTTAAGAGATCGGATCTCATCAGGGTGAGTTATCTGGATGAGGTTTTCCTCTTATTCTGAAACATGAATGTTGGGTAACTCTAAGCTCTATGGCCTCCGCGGCTCATATGAGCTTCATTTCACCCATTGTATTCATCCTTCGGTATGACCTAACCGGTTAAATATTGTTAATATTTTCAAGTTTCTCATTATTTTATAAAATGAATTATTTTTCCAGTCTATAATTCCGATATCAGATGAACAAAGTTGTATAAATGCAACACTTTAAAATTTTACTGCTGCAATGAATCTGAGATCAATGTTCACTTGTTTTGGATATATAGTAAGATGTTTTTACCGAAACCGCTTTTGACAAATCATGAGATTTGTTTTCATTTTTTCAAATTCTTACGTTTGTGCTCCTCTATGATCTGTGGAAGTTTGCAACATCTTGTTTACCGCTCCGATATTCCTCTCCTCAGCCGTGTGATTGCAGATGCCTATAGACGGATCAACACTGTTACACATTTTATTTCAGCAGGCGGAATTCTCGGGTTTAAAGCTACTCCAAGAAACAATAGAAGTGTAACAGTCCGTAATAACGCAGGGAGCGTCCATGAATGTTTGATAAGGACAGAGGATTTCCTTGCCTCTCTTCTGCTTATTAGAACAGCGTGCGGCCATTACTTGAGCAAACCGCCAGCTCTCATAATAGACCTTCCCTCAGCACCAAATCTCATTAACAGAAAGAAAGAGATGGCGCAAGTAAAAGATATGCCTCGGCGTAGACATTTTGATTTTATCCCCAAGAATACCTACTAGACATTACAAAATTAGTAGCCGAGCCGAATTGTTTGAATTCCCCAAATACCTTCAGTAATAGCTTGATAATTGCTCGTTAATTTAATTGAGGTTAAAAACTCAAATAATTTGCTCAACAAAAATATTTACCCTGAAATGTTTCTCCAGCCAGAATTATTTCCCAACAGCAAGTATGAATGTGTGTGTGCTCGTGTATGTGTGCGCACGCGCGCGCGCGTGTGTGGCGGGGAAGCGAGTTATAAAGTACAAAACCCAAAAGTTCAGAAACACAGTTATGCTAATTAACGCTATTGATGATACCTTAAGTTATGCGAAAGAGGGAAGTGCTTATTTGCCTCCACCTACTGTTCGCCGGACTATGACACTTTCATGGCATTCAAAAAACAAATCTCTTTAATGCTTGTTTATCTGAATGAGTGAAGGATTAGGAGTAAAATTTAAAGGTGGAGATATTATCTTATCGTAATAGGCCCCGATAGGCAATATTTCCCGAAAGGCCACCATTGCAGCTAAAGACAAAATAAGCAGAACAAAAAAGGTTAAAAAAGATATTAAGCCAGAATTGTATTCGATAAGATAATGAAAATGCGAAAACTAAGTTTTTATTTATTTTGTTTTGCTTCTTTTTAAGTACATCGTAGATAGGGAATGTATTGCATTTTGCCCAAGATCAATACCAAGAATTCAAAATACATAATACATATTTTGAGGCCCTTGAATCTAAAATAGTTTTTGAAAAAAGCGTGCATGTATTGACTGACGTGCCGGAACGCTTTATTAAAACATATTCATTTAGTGTGGCAGAACATTAGCAGAATTTTTATGATGCACTGCATATTACCTATCCTGCGAAGTACCTAGATGGTAAACCAAATATTACTTTACAACCGAAACTTCAGAATCATAGTTGATTCGAAAACACGTGTTTTAGTCCTCTTGGATCCAAAGGAAAATAGAATAATTCGACCAGTTGTGAGAGAGTGAGTGAGGGAGGGAGGGAGGGAGGGAGTGAGGGAGTGAGCGAGAGAGTGAATAGCATATTAAAATACGAAATTTCGAATAATTAACACCAAACTTAACTTTAAGAATTTCCGAAGGTGCAACACGGAGATTTTCAAGTAATTCCGCTTTAATTTTTCAATTAGGTTGATTAAATATATACATCTTACATTATATTTATTTAAGATTAAATCTGTATATGTAGCCATTGGTTCCAGAAAGACAAAAGAGCATATTGTTCCTTATATTTTTACGAAATAACCACCTATTTTAATTTAAATATGTGGTTAACATATTCATATAACAAATAAAACGCATTTTATGAGAATAGCCTGCGAAGTTCTCTTTGCTCAAAAGGGTTAATGATATGATATCATTAATAATATTTTGTGGCAATAGCCATTTGTTAATGTTAGTAATTGTTTAAAATTAATTCTGTTTGTAGCGGTGTCATCATAAATGTGTTTCTCGTGATGTCATAGAAACAGTAATTTAGAGGTGCGCTTTCCGGATTTGTTTATTTAATTTTTTAGCTTCTTTATCACTTTAGGTAGAGAGGTTATTGCATTTCACCTCAAAATATGGTACCTCCAATAGATATAGCCTTCTAAAGCTTCTGAATTCAAAAACGCGTTTTAGAACAAAGCGAGAAGGTTCAAATGAACATCAGAACTAAAATGAAAAGTCTGACAATTCAAAACTTGATATTTAAATTCAGCATATTTATAGAATGTGACACGGAGCTTTAAAAACGAAACATCCCAAGCAATTCTTTACGTACAATATATGTTTAATTTCGATTGTAATACCGCACATAAAACATTTACCTCCAAGTTGAAGTCAGATCGGAAGATGAATGAAATGAAGTTCAAATAAGTCCAAGGTCCATAGAGCTTAGAATTAGCAGACATTCATCTTTTATTCCAACGTTAAGTCATGTCGGACGATGAAGGAAATGATGTTCAAATAAGTACAGGGTACATGGAGCTTAGAGTTACCAGACATTCATCTCTCAGTATAAGGTAAACCTACATCGATAAGTCATATCGGACGATGAATGAAATGATGCTCAAATTAGCCTAGGGTCCATAGAGCTTAGAGTTAGCATTCATCTTTCTGAATAAGAGAAAAGCTCCAACGTTAAGTAATATAGGACGATAGATGAAATGATGTACAAATAAGTACAGGCTACACAAAGCTTAGAGTTACTAGGCATTTATCTTTCAGGATAAAGGAAAACCTCCAACGTTAAGTCATATCGGATGATAAATGAAATGATATTCAAATAACTACAGGGTACATAGAGCTTAGAGTTGCCAGACATTCATCTTCCAGTATAAGGAAAACCTCCAACGTTAAGTCATATCGGATGATAAATGAAATGATATTCAAATAACTACAGGGTACATAGAGCTTAGAGTTACCAAACATTCATCTTCCGATATAAGGAAAACCTCAACGTTAAGTCATATCGGACGATGAATGAAATGGTGTTCAAATAAGTACACGGTACACAAAGCTTAGAATTAGCAGACATTCATCTTTCAGTATAAGGAAAATCTCCAACGTTAAGTCATATTGGACGATGAATGAAATGATGCTCAAATAAGTATAGGGTACATGGAACTTAGCGCTACCAGACATTCATCTTTCAGTATAAGGGAACACCTCCAACGTTAAGTCATATCGGACGATGAATGAAATGATGCTCAAATAAATGAAATGATGTTCAGTATAAGTTTGCGTGATAGCTTTTGCAGGTCTCAGTTAAGGAATTTTAAGTTTGTACAGTTTGTATGTTTTTATTTATTAATGTTTGTATAGATAAATTTTACAGATTATGATTCCAGAAGCAACTTCCCTGCCCATAACACGAGGTATAGTTCTAATATCCACCATGTCTTTTCTAGATTAAGTAAACATTCAACTCTCGTGTATTTAATGTTATTAATATATATCTATACCATAAGCTTCCAAAGAGAATAAGAACTCTAATTTAAAATATTTTAAAACTTATGTAAGTTCTAAAGGAAAACCCATTTTATAATAGGCAGCAATGTTTCAATATTATCGCTAAGTTTCAGCTAGAGTTATTTTAATTGGAAGATACTTGACTACTACAATAGTGCGTTTATTTCTAAGTTTTATTTAAATGACTTAGCTAAATTGTACTTAATGCTTAAAGGCTCAAATGAGTTAATAATAATAATAATAATAATAATAATAATAATAATAATAATAATAATAATAATAATAATAATAATAATAATAATAATAATAATAATAATAATAATAATAATAATAATAATAATAATAATAATAATAATAATAATAATAATAATAATAATAATAATAATAATAATAATAATAATAATAATAATAATAATAATAATAATAATAATAATAATAATAATAATAATAATAATAATAATAATAATAATAATAATAATAATAATAATAATAATAATAATAATAATAATAATAATAATAATAATAATAATAATAACAATAATAATAATAATAACAATAACAATAAATAATAACAATAACAATAACAATAACAATAATAATAATAACAATAATAATAATAATAATAATAATAATAATAATAATAATAATAATAATAATAATAATAATAATAATAATAATAATAATAATAATAATAATAATAATAATAATAATAATAATAATAATAATAATAATAATAATAATAATAATAATAATAATAATAATAATAATAATAATAATAATAATAATAATAATAATAATAATAATAATAATAATAATAATAATAATAATAATAATAATAATAATAATAATAATAATAATAATAATAATAATAATAATAATAATAATAATAATAATAATAATAATAATAATAATAATAATAATAATAATAATAATAATAATTCTGCCAATTACTGTATCAAGGAGGAAGTAATAATATTTTTCGAAATAGTGTGAAAAAGCTACATAAACTTAAACAATGTACGATAGAGATGTTTTTATAAATGATAATATATCATTTTTTTAAATAACACTGATATCTTTTTGCCAGAACACACATTGCTCCCATATTAGCAGTTCAAAATGTTGAGTGCAATTTTCTTCTAACCTAGATCTACCAAGCCAGATCGTTGTTTTAACGGCCTGGGAGTGGGAAATGCTTTGGTGCACATAGAGTTAACCGGTATAGAGCCCTAAAATGGCCGGATTTCTTCCTAATCCATGGCTGTACAGCTATTGGTTGGCACATGAAACCTGTTCCCATTGTAAACGCACTAGCTCCAACAAAGATTACACATTAACTGTTCTCCCTTTTCCTTCCGTCAGAATTTACATTTAGATTACAGGGATTTTAAGGTAAGATAAAGGCAAAAATTTTGGGAAATAAAAATTGTGTAAGGTAACCACCATGTGAATTCCACTTCCATTCCTGAAGTTTCAGGTTAGATTCCTGACTAGAGCATAGGGTTTTCCTTGATTACCTCCGATTCATACCATCAACAGCCTGTGAAAGCTCAAATACGGGGATGAACAAGAAATTTGTTTAAAAGTTATAAAGTTCGGGCACCTTCAGTTAAATAATGTGAGTAACAGTACACGTTGTAAGAGGTAAACACAGTAGTAATAAAAATACGTCAATAAGCATGCAAGTGATTACATAATATAATTAAATAACAGCCTGCATTAACACTTAACTCCGTCTATTCCTTTGGAAAGATCTGCTGTTCCATGCACATTATATCACCCTTTACGCATTCAGCGTTTCCACTAGTCTGTGAGGTTTAGTTACAGCAGTCTAAAAATGGCATAGAAACCTATACCGAAGTTATTTCCTGATAGGATTACCTAATTTCTATATATTAAAATCAGTGCATAATATGACGACAAAAAAGGCGAGATGAGCTGATCTTAAACATATTTATGTGACACCAAAATCGTTAGTGCAATGCTAACTGCAATCACTTTCATTTTTGTAAAAATTCACAGCTTCAACACGTCTCTACAGTGTTCCTTAATGTCTCTTTAACACACATCTACTTGCGCTGCTAGTAATCTCTCTGACGTACACAACGGTTTACGTCTCACACGGAGCGGCACACCGACTCTACACAATTCCAACATTTGCTCATGAACTGCTCCACTGCACGGTTCCGCTGCCCGCCGACTCCTTACCACGGAGCACGAAATGAACCGTATTTCTGCACTGCTCTGTGACGGACATCACTCAAATAACCGACTGATTCGTGAAGCACTTCTCTGCACCGAAAAAACATGCTGCCTGCCGTGCCAGGGGTTCGATTCCCGGCGGTGGGAGTGGGGATTTTTTCTGACCAAGATAATTCCCCATCTTCCCCAGAGTCTGGAAGTATGAATGGGAGTGCATATATGTGTGTGTGATATAATGATTAAAACCCAACGTATACTAGTTAACACCTTGGATATGTTCTAAAGGAGAATGGCCCTCGATATGACCACTGGAGATAAAGGCGGGGTATAAATGGAACAAATAAAAAACATGTTGTATGTATTAGAAAAATTATTCAATAAGAAACTGTTCAAAGTAAAAATGTAGAAATAAAACCTCAAATTACTTGGATATAATAAAGTGGCATCAAATTGTGGAGCAAAGTTTTCCCTTAAAGAATAGTTAACGTGTGCCTCTTTACTCTAAAGTGCACAAGAGTTATTTCCGATTTTTTTAACAAAGTGCTGCAGAGTTATTCGAACTTCAAAATAGCAGATAAACTATCGTTTTAGACATATGTTTAAAATATAACTATTTTTCATACAAATATTATATATTTATATTAAAAGGGAAAACTGCAATTTACTAAAGGTTGTAACTGGGTTATTTTGTGATTTTCCTTAGTAAGCTAAATACCGGAATAGATATTTAATATTACAACCCGAAATTCCACCTTAAATCTAATATAACAGCAAACATGAAAATAGATGGCAGTAGCGAATGGTCTACCATCTCCCCACAGATAAGCAAGTACGTTTATTGGATGGCAACCTAATGCCATCTGGTCGGTACGTGACGAAGTAGGGCTACAGTCCAGCACTAAGGTCTCTATGGACACCTGACAAAGCAAGATGGTGTGGTACAGGGATAAGAACTAGAAGCCTAACTGATCAGCACACATCACTTCACAGTTACAGATATATCGTGATGTAAAATATAAATAGAGAAAAAGCGTGTCATTTTGCCTCACAACATATTTACTAGACTTTTCAATGAGTCAGACTATAAAGTGTGCAATTCCAGTTAAGCATCGATATAACTAGATACAGAAAATTCAAAAATAAACAGTAACGGGTAGAGAATCCTTCTATATGTCTCTTACTCTTTTCTTTAAAAAAAAATATTGAGTTGTTCTGGCGAGATAAATTTCTCAGAATTTCCCTTATGTAATAGAACAAAAAACGAAATTAATGCGCATATTAATAAGACAGTAAGTCCCAGGAAGACATATTTTAAGAGAAAAATATATCTGGCACTCCGTGTACAAAACTCCGGAGTTTTTGTCTCTCCTGTTTGATATGAAATTCGGTGGTATCAAAGCTTGCTTTGTGTTACCAGAGCCAAGAGGTCCCTTCATCCATCATCCCCTACGTGACGTCTCTCTTCTGGTATTGTATTTAAAAACATATTCAAACCGCCCCCGACCTCCTTATACTTTCAGTGGAGAATAAGGGCGAAATCTGGAGAATGAAAAATCTAGGGTATTTCGTGTAAGGCTAAGATAAAGTTGTTATGTCCTATCTAGAGCCTTTGAAGAATTGCAGAAATTTACTACAGCTTATGTTTTATGTAAACGTCAGCTTGTCAAAGTGGTGCATTTTGGAATTTTCATTCACATGATTCACCGGAATTCATGGAACTAAGAGTTTCCAAAGCGTATTCAGGAAAGCTAGATAGTGTTAGAAGTAGTACAGAATAAGTTGATGAAACTATAAAAAGCTATTTCCTGAATTCTAAGTGTATTTTACCTCACCTGTAGTAAGTAGAAGAGGTACGAAATGTCGTATCAAAGCGAAATTTGGTATTCAAAGGTAGTGCACTCCGCAAAGGTGACATTAAGAATTTTGAGGAAATCGCCCTCACCTGAAGCTGCCATTTACACCCCATTTAAGCATGTGATATCGTGTTATGTGACACAATCTGAAAGTGCACGCTATTAAATTAAAGCATGTACAGTAAAACATCTTTAAAACGGAACGTGATCGTTCCGTAATTTATTTTCCGTTTATACAGGTTTCTGTCTTACAGACGGTTGGACTTGAATAAAAAGAAATTACGAAATAGTCACACAGGCTTATAGTGAAGGAATAATATAGAATGAAGTGGAAATAATAGACTGATATGTATTATGTAATGTATTTTCAAATTATATACAATAATTGTAGTTTATCGCCTAGTTTCTCTGTTTTAAATTGTTCCTTTCCAATCTGAAACTGTCTGCAAATCAGCATCATTTGCTTCGCCACACACAGCATTCAAAACAATGTTATGGTGATGTTTGAAACTCTAAAAGCATCCATTGAAAGTTCTGAAATTGTCTTTGCCTAATTTTCTTATTATCTCTAAAGCTTGACTTGAGACTGAGGCAATGGTCCAGAAATGGGAATTCTTTTAGCGCGCCACTAACTACTCGAAAACATCACGATTTGGCTCGTCATACTCTTTGCATTTGTGGTGCGTTTCACATACCCTGCTTTCCCTTTAGCCACTCGTCTTTCATTACTTTTTTTTCTAAATCTCATGAATCCGAGTTTTACATGCTTAAAATAAGCCGTTAATTCTTTAGCTGGACGTTTGTTCTTTTCGTGGTCTTCAATAATCTTAATTTTTTCCTTCAGTGATAATGTGTTATGTTTAGAACCCATTTTACAGAATTTGTGCACCCAAACTATATTGTTCACAGTTTTCTTCCACTCGTACTTGATAACTTGTAACAACAAAATTGAGAATGAACACACTGCGCTATTTACGCAAAAGGTTCCCGAAAATACTTCCGTTTCCGCGTTAAGCAGTTTTCCGGCTTAGATTTACATGGGAAATAGCTCCGTTCCAAAATGTACTTTTTGTTTTCCAGCTTTCCAACATATAAGGGGTCCGTTTTAGGCAGATTTTACTGTACCATGCTACGTAACAGTTGTACATCATTTAGTGTCGTACGATCTGAAAAACCGCCAAAAGGTATTTTACTTCATGCTTGCTTCATTATTAGGCTCTGGATTTCAATAGCATTATAGTTTTTATTCCTGGTGCTAGAGAGAGTTATTTGGAAAATATAGTGATTCATAAGGCTTTTCGTTAAATTAAAGCATATTTAAGGGATATTTTTCTGAATTTTTCATCTGATAAGGCATTTTATACTTAATAATATATTTTAAGAAGATGTGCAGATTTTACGAGTTTGTTAGCATTATTTTTAATTAGAATAAAGTTTCAAACCCTCAAAGTGTAAAAATTTTGAAACTCTCTTTTAATGTGGTTATCCTATCCATATTTTAGGGCACATAGGACAGGTTAATACATCCTACTAAGAGGTTCATGCTTATTATAAAATTATAAAGCTCACTGATCCTTTAAAGGAATATAGGATAAACTGCTGCGTATGAAGGTCGCACCACGCCTACTGTTGATACTTGTATTTCATCATGCCAAAATTAAAGCAAGCATTTCCACGACATTTAAAATGAAATGGAATTGGCGAAATCAGTTGCAAGTGATCTAAGATTTTGGAAGGTAAAGTAGACAAACTTGTCTTTGTGAAAATGGAAAATATGTTGTACTGGAACAGTGCAAGATGTACTGATGATGTATAATAAGATAAGAAGTGTGGAAACGTAGAGTCAGACTGAAAAATTCAATGCCTTAGCCGCAATGTACAGCCGCACTACCATTGTGCTACTATGGCCAACGTGCCGATATGACATTAAATTCTCCAACTGACTCGTATTTTCCCGGTAAACCACTCAGGAGTTCTCATAAACACATGAGACAACTGCCTTAATGGCGACTTATATGTTGTAAGTACTTTAAGGCCCGGGCTTTATAGTTAACCACTATTAGGTCAATTAATGGAAATTAATTGTTCTTTCACACTGGCCGTGTGTAGACTAAATTGTGGAAACGTAGAGTCAGCCTGAAAAATTCGATTCCATAGCCGCGATTTGAACCACGGATGTCCCAACATCCGTTGTTGGTGTTCAAAGTAGCTTCTGTGTATTGATATTATTTAAAAATAGACTCATTCACACTAGTAAATCCACAAAAGATACTCATGATGCTTGTAATACAAAACTCAGCGATAAAGTATACGTAAAATGTGCTAAGAGATCAACAAATGAAAGTAATCGTCATTCTTTAACCTATGAATCATTTTTAATAATCTTTTAATATTCTTTAAGTCTTCAAAATCCGTTTCTCATACACAATTTTAGGGGCTGATATGCACATTATATTGTCACGTTTTGAGCTACAGTTGGGTTCATTGCAGCTACTGTGGAAAATCCAGGCGTGTAGTTTTGACTTTTCTGTGTGTTTTGTGATTTCACGTGTTGCTAGAGTCATCTGATATTCGTCTGTCACACTTTTGTGAATGGATACAAGAACTACACAAAATATAATTCTTTGTCACAAACTTCACTTATCTATTAAGAAATTGATGAAAATTTTACAGAATTTAAGAGACTAGTTTCGCAAACGTTGTTGCATCGTCAGTTGACATTTCCTGTCGCTAGAAGTCGTACTGTTTTTGTATTTATTACCAAATTCTGAAAATGAAACAAACTTTAAAGCAGAATTGATTGGCGGCATTTCAAAATTCATTACACGATTTCTATCTTCTAAAATAAACATTTTTCTCAAACCATTAAATATGCCTTAGCATTTAACTGATTTAATATTTTAACTTGTGTATTTATTTCATCGTTAATTGAGCAAAATTCCTCTGCCGCTGCCAATTTATCAGCATGTTTATTCTAATATTTCGAAAAAATCTTTTGTTCAGATCTCTAAATTACTTTGGCCTTACCAACTTAAACCTGGTCGCAATCTATACAATTAAATTAATAAATGCCAGACATTTTACTGACGGCAATTTTATCTTTTTTAGAAAAATGTAGCAAAATTTTCCTATAACGTTTATTTTGAGAAACCGAATTCATACAAAATTATTTAAAACTTTTTTGAAAATATTTAATAACTCAAGGATGTTAAACAATTTTTAAAATTAAAATAATGTTTTATTTTTTAAGAGTATGAAATCATTTAAATTTTTTATGTTTAAAATGTTCAACCTTTTTATGTAAAACATCTTTATTAAAATGATTAATTAAAACAGTATTAATAATGTTTTTATATTCTCTATTAAATCACTCTTTAGTTAAGGGTATATTTACTAGCCTATAAATCAAACTATTAAAACAGCAACTTTGTGTAGAATAGGGTTAAAACTTTTATTTTATGTGACAAATAATTATACTTTATGTACTATTTCTGGCTTCACTGTGCTAGCTTCTGTTTTTACGTATTAATGGATAGGAAACATTAATTTATATAAGTTTATATTAAGAGTTCAATTTGGATGTTGCGTTCATAAAATTACAAGGATCGCAGCTAGAATAAGTATTTGCCCAAAGAGGTTCCTATACGCACTGTCCACAAACCACGGATGTATATTAAATGCGTTTTCATCTTCTTCTTTTCAACTTAAGAGGTTTCACCAATAGTACAACACATAGGATCATGCAGACAGGTTGGTTTTCCTAATAATAAGTAAAGCAACACGTTGAATGGATAAATACATCACTAAAAACTATGCCGAGCTGCACCATTTCTTATCGTCCGACACAAAATTGCACACATAAATGAAGCAAACATAATAATGTACGTGCAAATCAAGGCTTCGCGGGTGATCAGCCATGTCAAGTTTTATAAAGGTCGAGCTTTCGGCCATTGCAGACTCCATGACCTTCTTCAGGATCACCCGCGAAGCCTTGATTAGTAATGCTCGGCGTGAAACCTTCAGGCCTTACAATGTAAGTGCAGTTAGTTTTTGCAAGATGTTGGTAATCATTGTATTGTTCTGTATTTTGCTGTGGACAAAGTAGTTTTCACTTACATTGCCTTAGAGAATTAGTGAATGACAGTGTCAATGTTGAAATGTAAGAGAAGTGTGTCATGTCACAAAGACAGCTTTTCAAACAGCATGCCATTATTGCAGCTATCATTTAGATGAAAAAGCTACATGTTTGAAAATTAAGGGTTACCAATATCCGACTTTGCTGGTAAAGCATGTGAAACCCACAGTCAAGATAACTGTTGCGCCGGACATGAGACCAAACGGAGTAAGCACGATAGGTTGTGATAAAACTGAAGCTGCAATACTGCCTCAAATCAATAATTAGGCGTAGTACTTCTTAATTTCGGCGCCATTATTATTGTTATTATTGGTACCACCGCTCTTATCACACGTGCATCTTGTATATTATTTATGTATTTCACCCAACATTATTTGTGTTCTGAAGCAGCACCTTACATTAGCACAGTATGTCTCTCTAATTTTTGGCTTCAGTGGTTTTGCAAAGTGCAATCATAACTTCCATAACTTGTTTCATGGTAATTATGCGTTCTTTGAAGCAGTACTCCTCCATTACTGTGCAAAACACGCTTCAAAACTTGGCAAATGTGTTAAACCGAATAGATACATTTTAAAGTTGAATTCTCCCAAAGGAAGCCTTGCCACATCTGTGTTTATTTAACGTCCTCCGACGTAAGTAATACAGGACGATGAATGAAATGGGTGAAATGGTGCTCAAATGAGCCGAGGGACCATAGAGTTTAGAGTTACTCTACATTCATCTTTCTTGATAAGAGAAAACTTCGGGGAAAAAAGACATTCGAACTCGGGATATCTTGATCGTGAGGCAGACACGCTACCATCTAAACTCAGGACTAACACCATATTTGTGTGCTTGTAGTAAAACTCAGATTAATACTATGCATCTGTGCCATTTAAACGCTACATTATACCTACAGATAGCGTTCTACAAAGCAGAACTATTTTTGTAATATTTATGTTTTTTGTTTTTTTTTTTACGTCCTCCATCTTTAAATCATATCGGATGATGAATGGAATGGTGAAATGATGCTCAAATGAACCTAGGGTCCACAGAGCTTAGAGTTACCCGACATTCGTCTTTCAGGATAAGGGAAAACACTGGAAAATACCTTATCCGGGTAACTCACCCTGACCGAGATTCAAACTCGGGACCTCTTGAACGTGAGGCAGGCACGCTACCATCTACGCTACCGAGGCTACCATATTTCTGAGTTGATACGCGTGCAACTGCCAGATGTTAAAACAACGGAAGTGCAAAATATGTCACCCTTATTATGGATGGATGTCATACCGGAAGCGGGTTAACCTACAGACCAAGTGAAAATTTCTTTCTGGTCATTAGGGCAGATAATCTCACCAGCTGCGTGCCTTTCTGAAGCAGTTTAGTACTTCCTTACAAACATGAATCACTATTCTCGTGGTTGTATACACTCAGAGCATATAGTTACTTTGTGCATGCGTACTCTTATATTACATTTTCTATGGATTATTTAAGACGAAATAAAAAGAGACTCGAAAGTGATTTACTCAAGAAAACTTTGAAAATTCCGAAGAATAACAACGAATGCCTTGTAGAAAGCTATTGCTATGAAGAAAGAACATATTTCGCGCACATTGTATATTTCTCCTGGTTCTAGATTTTCTCTACATCATGTTTTAGTTATTTATTATGTTTTAATTATATAAATGTTATGCATTGTTGTAATAATAGACCTCAGGCTGCTAACAAAAATTGTAATATACATATTTTATTTACCACTTAATATTCTTGTTATTTCCTTGTAATACCAATCGCTGAGCGAAATTTGCAAAGGTAAGAATGAAAAATAGTTTAAGCTGAGGTATTTTCTTTAAAATGTTGTTTGATATTAATAGGCTTTCTCATTCAAGTACACCTTGTGGTGTTCCAACTTTCCTTTTCCACTTGTCCTTTTTGGCTTCCGTGGATTTCCAAACGTATTCCTAGAGAAATTTCAATGTCTAATTTGTTTGTAAAGATACCATTTCCTCTACCTGCTGCTGTGACAGCAATAAACTTAGATTTTATATTTAAAAAAAAAGCACATGAATAGTTTTCCCAAATCAGAGATTCGTTTAAAGCTCACATATTTTTATTCTTGCGCACTAGTGTCACTAGCGTTTGCAAAAGTCATTACCTAGATGGCGGTATCTCATTCCTGCTGGCATCCTGCCCGTCTGCATCGTTTGCCACTGAGGTCGGCAAGGACTTTGAGAATTACTGAACGTCAGGAAAGTGGAAAAGTTTCCAGTGGAGGAGATGTCTAGAACTTGAGTACTGCAAGCCGGACAATTAATACGGGATGGGGAAAAGAGATTACTATCTACAAAGTTGCCAGAAGAAATGGGTATCTTGTAAGAGATGCAAGCAGGAAGGAACAAGTTGAATAAGCTGCTATAAAACTTCCACTTCGTGTTTGTTAACGCATCGTTCATTGTGCTCGGACACTTCTAATCAGCTAAACGAAGGTATAAGCTCCAAACTCAGCCACGTGTTAATATATTTGCAGCCGTGCTTACTTTACTTTGTAGACACGCATGACGTCTCTTAAGTCCATCAAAAATTGCTTATAAAGAATGAAAATTTGTTTATCTCTTTCTTTGCATAAAGTAATTAGAAATATATATGAGAGCGGTTTAACAGTACCCGTGTTTCAAATGGTGATGTTAACACAATTGTGTTGCTACAGTCGTGTACTGTAATTTGTTTACACGACGCCAAAACAAATATGGTATTGATTCATAGGTTAGTTATGAATTGACAGGCATTTCATCAGTGTTTTAAACGAGCTTTTGCTAAAATGGAAGAAATAGAGTATCGTTCAGTGATACCTTTTTAATTTTGGATGGAAAAACTTTCAGGGAGAAATCTGTCGCTATGACAACAGTTGGATATATAATTTCAATGTTTTTGATGAGAAACGTCCAAGATGCCCGGAAGAAAACTGTAGCCGAGTTTTTATTTATGAACGCCCTTTAATTGCTGAGGTTCTTAGCGTAATTGGGCGTAGAGGTCTGCTTAATTATCTTCATAGGCCCCTTCAAAAGGCCTGAGGTTCTTTTACATGCCGTAAATTTACGATACGAGACCACCGGCTTTACTTCTCTTCCAAATGAAGGCATGCTAAGGATTTTTTACTCGAAAAAATCCACCTCCTCCGTTACCAAGGAACGGAATAATTAAGAAAATCTGCGAGTTTCTCTCTGGTCGTCAAACGAAATTTCACGAAATGGTAAAAGCCTTAGGTGTGCCGATGGAAACGACAATTTAATTTTGCATGAAAAGTTGGAGATGAAAAGGATTTGAAAAAGTTGTCAGCCTGATAGTAGCCGCGTTTGTTTACATTAGGAATCAGGTTTTGACAAAATTTAGATAAAATTAGGTCATAATCGAGACAGATGGTATTTACAGACCTTTGGCAATTATTATTTTTGGTGTGCTTAAATACGACATGAACTTTAGGATACGTGCACATCCCGAAAAGGGAATTGCGTCAAGAAATAAGTAACTTGTGTTTAGAAAATTGGCGTCTTCATTCCTAAGAATATACTAAACGCCCTCGCATATTCATCTCTTTCATTTTGAGCCTGATAAAGTTTTCTCCTGAGGCTCAATATGACAAACTCCATTATCTTTGGCACGCCTCATTGGCCTTATAAAGTGTAATCAATAACTCTTTGTCCATTTATATTCATATCTGTAAATTAACCACTAGATAATCTCTTCACATACTTGTACTATACTGTCAAAGTATTTATTTTACATAGTTCCATTAACGTTTGCCTTCCTTGCTGCAGCACTTGTCCATGTCTCTTCTAATAATATATTTATCTCCCTCAATTCCTCTCATATTATCCAATAGTTTAGTTTTCTAGCATCCAGATCTCCCTTTAATATAAATTATATTACTTGTACATTTTCTTTTAACCTGTCATATCTTTTCAGAGATTTATATTTTATTATCATAAAACCCCTAATTCTAACCTCACTTCAATCCCTTTTATTTTCATAATTCTTAGCCACAACATTTTCTTTTTAATGCTATAGCTGTGCGATGAATTTCCAATTCCGTCCTTTTTGTACAGCCAAGAGACAACAAATGAATAACGACTTCCTATTTGAGAAATATAAGCACTGGAAAATTCAGATAAATAACAAGAAACATCTCCGAATTGGCTCACTCTACACACAAACAAAATTTTATATACTTAGGCACAAATCTAGAATAAAGAGGACTTTTGAGAAAATTCCAGGAAACTCGAGATATGCATATCTTCTGTCATGGAAATTTCTTAAATATACGGTATTTTCAGAAAAGCGGGAAGTGTGAAATGGACAAAAATGTAATTTTTCATCTTCATTGGAGCTAAATTCTCGGATATTTTCTGAAGAATATATATATAGTGTTATGGTTTCATATAAATGCTTCTTTATTTAAATACGCTTGAAAGGTATGGGTACATTCAATTTATATGGCAACATGCATGTTTCAAGAGCGTTTACTTGGAAACAATTCTTTTTTCATATTTTCCTTCGCAACTATTAGAGTCAGAAGTTTGAAATTTTGTACACTTCTTTTTGATATAGAATTACATATTGTCGCGGCAACGGGCATAAAAGTTTTGACGCAAATAGATAACAGACAGCGGATAGCGTTTCACGGTAATAAAGAGCTTGCATAAACAGTTAACGATAGCGTGGCTACTCTACACAAAAAGCCGCAAATAAAGCTAGCTGAGATAAAGGACTTGCCCGCACAGATATGATTTCAGTTTGTAAGTTTCTAGTAATATCTTGATTGACAGAGAAAAGTTGTTTTCTTGTATGTCCGGGAGATCTCTCGAATTTATAAATGAGATGTATAAGAGATTGTGACACGCCAGCGGACAGTTGCAAAACAGTCAGGCGAGCAGTAAACAGCTGTAAAGTGTTCTTGTAGTTTTTGTTGTTCTAACGAGAGCTGCTGGTTATTGTCATCGAACTTGGAAGATTGTGTTGTACATGTGATGTAATGTTGTTACGTGAGAATTGAACAGTGTATTTCTACGGAAATAAAGAATATTTGGAATATCTGCAACTCGGACTTTTAATTCTACGAACCCACAAAGTCACAATATATTTGCCTAAAATTATGTTGAAATAACTTAGCATTTTAATATAACACCCATATCTTTCTGGGTAAAATTTGAGTAAATTTTACATTTTTAATTTTTCCTCATACTGAAAAATTTAATCTATCAAAACCATTAGAGATACTTATATAATTCTAGGTCAATTTCGTAACAGATATATGAGGCTCAAATACAAAAAATTTAGCGCTGTGCTTTTCATGGTTATTCTAACTTTGGGAGAGCGATATACTCTACTTTTTCACAAATTATTTACTTCCGTTTACTTAGAAACAATTTCGTTTAAACAGAAAGTATAATAGATAGGATAATTAAATTTTCCATAGATATTCCCCATAGCCTCATATATGTTTCTGAAGTTTTTCTTTTTTGCCAAAGGAACTCACTTGTTAACAGATGACAAACAGAAGATCACTCTATCGAGAGTGTACCTGACTAAGCTCCACACTTCTCCCTTCCATTAATCTAATATATTTTTACTTGTTCCATTTATACCCCGCCTTTAACTCCAATGCCCATATCGGCGGCCGTTCTCCTTTGGAACATATCGATGGTATTAACTCGTATTCATTCGTTGGGGTTTAATCATTAGATCACACACACACACACACACACACACACACACACACACACACACACACACACACACACACACACACACACACACATTCGCACTCTCATTCATACTTCCAGACTCTGGGGAAGATGAGGAATTACATTGGTTGGAGAAAAATCTCCAACCCCCGCCGGAATCGAACCAAGGACCCCTAGCACGGCAGGCATGTGCTCTACAGACTGAGCTACGAGGCCAGCCTAATCAAAATTTCTAGAGCTATAATTGAAAAAATAAGAATTTTCCTTATAAAATGCAGTCTATGGTGGCTAATTTTCTTGAAAATCTTCGTGACTCACCCTTGGAAGATGCTGAATTTAAATTCCAAGTTTGAGATTTAAATTATTTCTCATTTTTTTAGTTATGCTCATACGTGCATATTTTTTATAAAATGTTTTATATCGAAGAGGTCCCAAAACAAGAGTTTTCCATTAACTGTTGCTACCGAATTTTTTGATGGAATGCATTACTTCCCCTGCTTAAAACATGCAATAGAGGAAATGATATATAAACGGCAATTACATAATTATGGCTCCAATTCTGAATTTATATTTTTAATTTTAATTGCAGTTGAAAGAAAACAAAGAAGAACCGCCGGGATTTGAACCCAGAACCTCCAAATTCGAACCACAGACGTTACATGAGGTGAATCTTGATTTGTTGGTTCTACCGTATGTTTTATTGTGATATTTTCTTTAGTTTATAAGCTTAGGAAATCCAAACGTAAATGTAATAAATAAAACATAGGCACATTAAGTTCGTAAACTAAAATGTTAACACTTTGGAATCCATGGTGACGAGTGGGATAGAAGACCGCGCAATGCAGTACATTCATTTTAATCCGGACCATGTGCCTTTAGAACCGTGACGCAAGGTTTGCATATCAGAGTTGGGTCTTCTTTCCGCATCGCCTCTGTAAAAAAGACACGTTTCATACAAGACGGGTCAGAAAGTTGCCAGAATACGTTCCTGCATCCTGCCGCTTATCTCTTTTCTCGAAAATCCCGGGGCTTGTTTTGGGATTCAAACTAACATCTATTTGAATTTGGAATCCTGCGCCCCAGTTTACCTTACAAGGACGAGAGAAGTGGAAAGGGGCTTTAGTCACGTCCTTACATCGACAAACACTAATTACCCCTTCTCCTAGCCCAGCAACAAACTTCCACAGTGAGAGACCGGCGAGAATAAGTAAATGGCTTTAGAAGCGAAAATAACATCAGCATAACGGAAAGATAAAGCTGCAGAATATGTTCGCATTTAACGCGTTATCTTCTCCACTTAAAAGAATCTTGTATGCAGATTTACAAGACTGTTGCTGTCATTGTGTATCAGTTCCTCTCTCGACATAAAAGCAAATATGCAACCTCAATTTGCCCATATATTTGCAGAACGCAATAAGGAATTTTGTATCACTTTCTTAATTTCTGTAAAAGTGTTATCGGTACAATAACCGAGTGGGATGGCTCAGGCGGTTTCGTCTGTGGCCCGCACTCAGGAGACACGGGTTCGATTCCCGTAGCTGACCTACCTGACACATGGGTTTTTTTCCAGGGTTTTCTCAGGTCGTCAGGCGAATTAATTACATCCCCCGAATTTCCTGTTCGTCCATTTCATCTCCATTATTATTTCACATCATCTCTCATCTGGTGCTGTCTGTCAGGGTAGAAGTGTCGGCGTGTGTCTCGGCGCTGCATGGCAGGATGATATACTTCCTCCTCCGGTAGGACGATCTCCGTGCCGGCCTAGTGGGACATTTCGGGATCATGATGGATGGGATGTCGGTTGTACTGGCCTGCCGGGAAGTTTCCAACTGTTAAATAGTATGAACCCTGCCCTCTGCACTGTTGTGGCTCTTTGGGACGTCCGCCCTCTGTCTCCTCTCGCCTCATCCTTCCTCAAGGAGGGCCCCACATGGGAGCATAGGTATAATAACTCAATTTTGGATCTCCGGGCCGAATCCCCTCCAAAGCGTAGTCCAGCACAGTCCAATAGGGAATTAAAAGTTTGTATCACTTTTTTAATTTCTGCAAATGTGTTAATGGTACTGTTGCCAACGGAAAGAAAGTTCCTGACAGGAACGTACTACCCTTATCTCTTTCAAAACAGTGCGACAAGGACAGAATATGTGTGATTGACTAAACCCGAGATGGTATTATGCACAAAAGCAGAAAGCGTTAGAATGCTTTTGAATGGGCTCTAACTGAACTAACTCAAGTTTCATAAACAACTACTAGGCAGGGAATCGGAACCCTAATTTCTCTCCTCCCTTCATTCCCATTAGACTTTCTTTGCTGAGATAAACTATATGATATGTTGTTTCCTTCCATTTACCGTGGTATAGTCTCGCTGTTCGAACGGTTTCCATGGATTTATCTTTGGTAACAGATACATCTCAGATAACGCACTGATTACTCCACGTGGAGTAAACATATATCTGTCATTTATGATTTCTTCGAATTCCATTGGCTGAAGTGATGCATTCATTGGTGCTTACCACACGAACGGAAGGCGCGTCAGTACTCTTCTCTTACTTACAAGAATAATCAGTGCGTTATCTGAGAGGTTTCTGTTAGCAAAGATAAATCCATGGTAGCCGTTCCAACAGCGCGACTATAACACATGCGACTCGCATTCGCAAGGTCCTCTGTTCAGTACCGTTTTATTGAGTTCTCTGACATTGGTTTTTGTCACTTACGCTAATCCTGGGGTGTTTACTCTAAGACCACGATTTCTTAGACATCAGATCCCCTTGATTCCATGTCCTCTACTCCTCTCAAGTGTCTGTCCGCGGTAGCGGCGCATTTGCTTGCAATCTGAGAATGCTGTGCTTGAGTTTAGGACGGCGTTCAGGCCTCTGTACCCAATAGGGTGACTTTATACCGTGGTGTTGACACTGGAAGGTAGACTCTCGTAACTAATCCAGGGTTGTTTACTCTTAGACATCAGTTCCCCTTCATTCCATGTCCTCTCCTCTTCTTAAGTAGCGTTAGTATCTCTAGGTGGTAGCGGACAGATGGAGCATTTGCTTGCATTCTGAGAAAGCTGTGCTTGACTTTAGGACGACGTTGAGGCCTCTGTATTCAATAGGGTGACTTCATTGAGACTCAGACCATGGTGTTGACCACTGAAAGGTGGACTCTCGTAACGGGGTGAAGAACTTTCAGCCTCTGGTGAGGACTTCCTCCTCTCTCTGCGGCCTGCAGCCACCTCCTGAATGCATTAGTTGCAATATATCTGGGGGTCTGCAAGGCATTCTCCTTAGTATTGTCACATCGGCGATCGCGTAAGTCTGCCGTGAGAAAGTAGCACGCGCTCAAGGTCAGCTGACGTAAGGAAGCAATTTGTACCATTATTACGCAAAAAAAGACTTTTCACGATTACAAATCCAGAGGCTGTCAATTCCAAAAACATCACCTCGCCTGGCAGGTGTATAAAAACCGACGCCAGGCCGATAGTGTTTCAGTCAGACTGTGTGTAGTACAGTAATGTTAGAGCTAAATGATGCTTGGAGCTGCATGTAGTATATTCTAAGCCTCCGTAATAAGGAGTCAGCAGGCCGTGGAACCTCTAGTAAGTTTTCAGAGTGAGGAATCGCTGAGCTGTAGGACCGGCAAGCGAAGCAGTTTGCTTGTTAATATCGAAGTTGTGTTCAGAATTGGTATGAACTCTTGTTAGAGGTGTCTGTTCGTCAGAAAGATTACAGCAGTACAAAGGCTGCGTGCTACAGCGACTTAAAGGAACACTGTAGAGACGTTTCGAAGTATCGTATTTGTGTAAAAGAAAGGTTGAGCATTGAGCTAACGATTTTGGTGACAAAGCAGTTAAGAGGTGAACTTTCGTCGCCCTTTCTTACAGTATCTACCCTATATCTCTTTAGTGGTCATGTGGATGACCTTTCCGTTTTAATATATTGTCATAGGGGCAATATTATTAACTCGGGTATAGCTGATATTGGCTTTTTGTTTACATTAAATCTAGTTCATACTTCAAAACTCTTATAAGAATAAGGAATAACCTTGGCTAGAGAATAATTTCTTCCGGGAATCAAACCCGTGACTCTTTGCAGAGCTAGAAGATGCCCTAGCGATGGAACTATGGGGCCAGTCTGATACAATGTTATATTATTATATAATTTATCAAAGGTTGATACGCATATAATATTCTAAACCTCTCTAATGAAATGCTTGTAATTTAACTGAAATCAAATTCCTACGTCTTCTAATACTAGCTTTAATTAGCATTAAGTCAGCATTCGTGAAGAACCTCTGGCTAATTTATAATCGCTTCATCCTTAGATATAGCTCATCTACAATCTACCTCCATTAAAGAAAGAAGATTTCGCCGGAAATACCTAATTATCCCGGAGTTCCTGGAATAAATAAAACCAGTAAGAATATTTGACTGTAACAGCATGAATGCCAGCAGCAGGTTCAATGTGGCACTGTCGTGAATAGTGTGCGCGACATTTTCTCGCAGTAAATTACTGCCAAGGTCCACTAGCTTTAGAAACGAACTTTATGTAAACATATAACATTATTAACTAGCTTACAATGCCGGAAAACTAATGCATACAATAAGATATTAGGTACCATATTAGAGCTTCGTTTTTATAAAGTATGTTAAAGATAGATTAAAATGTTCTTTTAATATGAAATTAGTAAATAATGTGACCAATAAAACTAGAGAAACTTCTAGCTTCCGTTTAAATTATATGCGTGGTTGCTTATCTGTCTTCTGCAGTCCGTAATTGGTTGTTTCTACAACTACTGTTAGCTTGATGAGTGACAATTAAGACAAATAGTGAAGGGTTCTAAAGTTAACGCTTAAGGAATTGTGATGAAAAAAGACCAATTGTAAATAACATTGTACTTGTTCTTCCGCGTGGAAACTTATATACAAGTGGTAGGGGTTAACTAATTTAAATAATCAATTAATTTCAACTGAAATGATAAAATCAAATCCAAATTTGTTCCCGAATATTTGTAATTAATAGAGCAAATAAAATGCAGATAATATAAATATATATATTGCATAAATAATAAAGTTAATTTAAATAAACTGAATTATAAATACAGATATAATATTTTATTTATTTTAAAGGATTTATTGACTATTGCAATAGTTGTCTTTATCTGAAACAAATAGCATTTGTTAGTTTTTGTTATTAAAATAAAGTTTATGTTTGAATATAAGTTCCAGAGAGATCCCAATATATATTCAGATTTTGTACGTATTTATACATCTATTTATTTTCGGGTGTGAAGAATGAAGTGTGGTAAAGAACTAAAGGAAACGGGGCATTGTGAAACACCAGAAAGAAAGTAAATAGACTGAAGCCAGAACTAGAAAAGGGAAATGAATAAACCAAACATCTCATCATAGAAATGTGCACAAGGTTATCTTTAATTACAAACCACCAATGTAAGGCCTTGAAGTCATTCAGCAACATCGATTGCTAGAAACTGAGTTTAGGTTCCTTGAAAAAGTGGATATAATTATTGCAAGAAAAGATACTGCAAGTTAAAGACCCAGAATTTACACCTCTTCCAAATATTGATGCTGCTGTATATTTTAATTGCCCTGGTTTAATTTCACTCAACTTTTGTTGCTATAAAACAAAATAGAGATATACAAAATTATACTGCTTAAAAGCATTATCATTATATATTTCATGCGTAACAAAGCTTCTCATAGCATTTAATATTTTCGAGATATTCGTTATCGTACCATAGTACATGAACTTATGCAGTTACAAAGAGCTTTTCGCCGTCATCCGTGTAAATGGAAAAGATACCTAGTCAATTAGACAATGGCAGTAAAATTATCTGAATTCCTGCTCTACATTATATTTCTCCTTCTAAATGTCAGAATTGCTCCGTCGTGAGAGAGACAAGGTGTCTCCTCGTTTTGAAGCTGTGAAAACTGGCAAGTTTCTTTCATTCAAGAAAACCTAATTTGGCAATGCTTCCATGTAATTTGCTAATTGTCTTCTTGTCTTTACGACTGCCTTGTATGTTCTGTAATGACAGACCTATTTTTCTTCCCCTCTAGTAAGTAGGTATATTTTCTCTAAGAGTTTTATTTGAAATTCCTTCCTGTGGAAAACATTGATGCTAGTTTTTATTTAGTATTACCTATTTTCCCTTTCTCTACTATTTACTTAAGAAAGTGTTGCATTCAACTCCAAAATTTTCTGCAGAGATTTCGGTTAAAATGCACGATTTTAGGTTTCATAAATTAAAGAAAACTATTTTAATAGAAAATTCTACGAGCCTACGTACACTGCCGGTCAGAACTTCTCGATCATCTAAAACAACTATGGATTTTTGGATAAAACAGGGATTTCCTTTTCAATGTTATATCATACCCGCGTTGCGATAAAATATGTATAAACATGTAAATACTACGTGCTTCTGTTGTGTATTTCACGGCTTTACCCGTAGAGGAATGCTGATCAGTATCACAACTATACACTGACGTGCTTTTGCCAATGACGTTTACATTCCTTCAGCAGTCTGTGTAGCAAGCATTTCGCATTGCCTTACAGTACATAGTGCTCATCTATCAGGGTGTTTGTATATCTGATTAGGTTCATACCATGTTAACACCTAATGGGACGGGAGAAGGAGATAGAAATTGAAAAGCATGCTGTTATTGTAGCTTTGCATCAAGAAGACTATTCCAGTAGGAGAATAGCAAGAAAAGCCAAACCTACATCTGTGTTTACATTACAGTGGTTCAAAAAACTGGTGTCATTGCAAATTTTCTCAATCTGGAAGACCCCGAGTAACATCATATAGGGAAGATCAGTTTATATGTGTACAGAGTAAACGTCAGAGAACTCGTAGAGCACCTGAAATTCACGAGGAAGTTAACAGTATATGAACAGCTCCAATCTTTGTCTCAGACCTGCAAAGTCGCCTTTGTGAACAAGGTTTAACGGCCAAAAACCTTCATTACACAAGTAAAAATTTGTAATTTGTAATTTATTTCTCATCTTTCCTTTTACAACATCAAATGAAAATACAAAATCAAGATTACAATTATAAAATCCATACTGAAAAATGCCATATATTTCTAAATCCTGGAAATCCTATCATGTTGCCCACCATTGACTAATAATTCGGTCCCCATACACCTAACCCTAGGTTTTTTTTACAGATTTTGCCATTTCACCTATCCCACTCTATATTTTTCTCTTAATTGTTCTTAGTTACCTCTCTTTAACTTTCCCTAAATAATTCCCTACATTTCACCTGTTCTTTTCCCCTTTCACTGACAACATTTTTCTAATTACTACTTCACCCCCCAAATTGTCCCATTTACGTAGCCAAGACTGCTCTCTCCATATCTTTGTTTGACTACAATATAATATACAATGGAAATCTGCATTCTCTTCTCCACACAATGGACATTTATCTAGCTCCCTCTCTTCACCTATCCCTTTCAAGTTTCTCACTTCTGTTCTCGCCCAAGCAAAACCTTCTCGCCCTAACTTAGTAACATCTATATATCCTTCCCTCCCCCAGGTTGTTTTTATTTCACTATATAATCTCAGTGAGCTTTTGTCAGTTGTATTGGCGAAAATGCCTTGTCTGTCAATATCATCTAATCTTAGCTATGTGACTTAACGTTGGAGGACGTAAATTAAAAAAGAAGTTGAGAGTAGGTGAGTGAGTGCATGCGTGCGTGAGTGAGTGAGTGAGTGAGTGAGTGAGTGAGTGGGTGGGTGAGTGGGTGGGTGAGTGGGTGGGTGAGTGAGTGAGTGAGTGAATGAGTGAGTGAGTGAGTGAGTGAGTGAGTGAGTGAGTGAGTGAGTGAGTGAGTGAGTGAGTGAGTGAGTGAGTGAGTGAGTGAGTGAGTGAGTGAGTGAGTGAGTGAGTGAGTGAGTGAGTGAGTGAGTGAGTGAGTGAGTGAGTGAGTGAGTGAGTGAGTGAGTGAGTTTTAAGGACCAGTCGACAGCTAGATCATTTGGGCCCAAAGAACCCATAATAGGTAGGTAGTAATTTACAACATAAAAATGCATTTTCTGGAAATTGATTCATAGAACTATGACCTCCACTGCCCATTTCCATATGTTTTAAAAATAATTTTGGAAAGTTAAGTCCTTTCTTGTTTCTTCACAACAGCCTTTTCAAAAAGTATCGAATATCCAGACTTACTAATTAAACTAGGGTTTGAACACCCGGACCCTTCCAGTAAGATGAATCGGCGGTAAAGTTCGAGTACTGCATTCCAGAGGTCCCGGGTTCGACGTATACTCTCTACAGTGCTTTCCTGACTAACATTTACTTCCTCTTTTATTTATTCAAGGGCCAGGCGACGGTGTTATGTGTGTTATGGTTGGTCGGTGATGTGCTTAGAGAAAGTTTCTCCCTGGAGGGCCTGAACAACACCCTTCATGGTTATGTATATTGTCTGCCGAATCTGCTCATCTTTCGAATCGCAGAATGTACCACACTGACCATATAGAAAAAGAACACACTAGAAATAACATGTACCGCGTCCATGACGACAAATGATGAATGGTAAACAAAAGTTTATGATTGCAATATTATGTTTAAATCAATAGTGCACTTTATTAAACTACAGTGTCCATGCCACATTTTCTCTCCAGTTGATCATAAAGACATTAATCTCTAAATTCCAGATTCCAGTTACTTCCTCAGTGTTTATAAAAACGTACTACTCTAATCGCCTGTGGAGTGATTGTTCTCTACTGAACAAGGGTGTACCATAAAAAAGAGGCGAGGGAAGGGTAGAAATCCATGGAAATTAAAGCTCCATGTTCTCGCTTTCTCATTAATGAATCCCATCCTATTCTTATTTCGTAAAACGTTTCCTTTTGTCCATTTCTCGTTTCTAATAAAAAGTTACGCAAGATGGGCTTATATCAATTGACATAAAACTTAATGTATGAATATTTAGGCTTTACTGCGACAAAAAAGTTTACCTTCAGCAGGCTTGTTTTCAACAAAAATCAAAGTTTCTTGCTACATATCTCTTTTGAATTAATCTTGAGTCATTCGCCTTCCTGGTGCAGTTATATATGAGATATACAGCGAAGGAGGTAGAGCGAGTTGGTATAGCACTAGCATTCGGGAGGTGGCCGCCTGTAGCGTAGGTGTTTGCGTGTCCGCCTTACATTCAAGAGATTCCTAATTCGAATCTTGGTCAGGGTGAGCTATCAGAGTTTTCCCTTATCCTGAAAGATGAATGGTAACTCTAAAGTCCTATGGGTCCTCGCCCCTTGAGAATTATCTCATCCATTTCATTCATTGTCCGATATGATCTAACATTGGAGGATGTAAATTAAAAAGGTGAGGTTGTTCAGCGCAACATCTGGTATAAGTCAGATGCGCCACAACAATCAAGACGATACAACGTTTATTTAAGAAATTATATTCCTTCCTTAATATTAATCGTGTACTGTGTTCCCCTCACGAGTATGAGACTGTAAAGAATGTATTTCTATTTAAACGCTTCAGAATTAACTCATGAAAGATTACAACTAATTTTTCACATATCAACAAAGTTTGTATCTTGGAAAACACGCTCTCAGATACTAGTTAGTAATGCTGGGATGTATTTAATGTAGATGGATATGACATAACTGTGAGCTGCCATGTGGTACTATACCCTTATTCCTCAAAAGATCAGAACACCCCACCGATGCAGTAAACACGAGATAAACAGTAAAAGTCTTTGTTGGATAGCGTCAACATGAAAAATTCAATGCCAAGGCAGGGATTTGAACCATGGATCTCCTGGTTTCCGTCCAGTCGCTCCAACCCACCGAGTCACCATGGCCAACGCGCCGTCCCGACTCCAAACTCTCCATTTGACTCGTATACCTCCCCGGTAGACCACTAGCCTACCGGGAAAATATACGAGTCAAATGGAGAACCCAGCGACAGGACGGCCCGCCGACCATGGCAACCCAATGGGTCAGAGCGACCGGACGGAAACCAGAAGATCCGCGTTTCAAATCCCGGCCACGGCATTGAATCCCTCATATTGACTCTATACATTAATGAACAGTTTTGTTGCTTAGCTTAGCTTACAGAGTAAAAACATTACATCTTTAATATATCATGCTCAAATAACTTTCTCTACCCTTATAATTTCATTTAATCCTTCATATATTATAGCATTCATCAAAAAATGATTCTATCCACGCTATCTTACTCATATCTCAAATTCGGCCATATATACCCAGTTACATCAACAATATGGAAAACAAAATATAATGTTTCGCAAATTTTATATCAGTTTTTGTTATTAATGAACCTGTGGGGCAAAATATGCTTTATAGTTGCTGCATCATAGTACAAAGTGTCTTTTCTACTAAATAAAGAGCATTTTGAATTTCTGCAAACTAGACTTTTAATTCTACGAACTCACAAAGTCACAATATTGATTGTGATATCTCTAAGTATTACTAGGTTGAACTATGTAGGCTAGTGGTGTACCGGGGAGGTATACGTGTCGAATGGAGAGTTTGGTGTCGTGACGGCGCGTTGACCATGGTGGCTCGGTGGGTTGGAGCGACTGCACAGAAACCAAAAGATCCGTGGTTCAAATCCCGGCCATGGCATTGAATTTTTCATGTTGACTCTATCCATGAAAAACCTTAGCCTATATATGGCTAGTGTGAAAAAATGATTAATTACCATTAATTAACTAAAATAGTAAACGTCTGTTTACATTATTGTTCTACATGGTCTAGAGGTCATATGCTAGCCTCTGGTTACGTATTCAAACTCGGCGGAGGGCGATGAAATTATTTTCGGGCATCTAAAGCCTTAGCTTGGCTTCCTTTAGAAGGGTAGTAAAGGTTGTTGTCCCGTGTCGATTTACGACACGTAAAAGAACAGCAGGCCTAATAAAGAGGCCTATGAACAAAATTAACTCTTCTTTCACACCCGATATAAAATGAAAAATTAAAAGATACGGCAGTTAAAGATCATTCATAAATTTAAATTTTAAAAGAAACGCTGTGGTCATATTGCGTACAAGGATAAGAGTAGGAACTGGTTCGACACCAATATTTCTCGGCACTCGATTCTCCATATCCGTACATCTTTTCCAACATATCTGACACTTCGATACACGACACTGTCATTTCTACTTCTAGTTTCAATACAAAATAGAATGTTGAGAGAACAGTTTAATGTCAATAAAATTAAATAACTGCACATATTTAATAATAAAAAACTTAAAACCATCAGTTCTCCTATTTTTTAAACTCTACATTAGACATTTAAAAACAAAGCAATTCACTTTTATTACCTTTTGTTCAGAAATGCCATCATTTTCACTCTTTTGGGATGAAGTCTGCTTGTTTTTCTGTCATATATGAGTCCTGCTGTGCTAAATAGTGTTTCAGGGAAAACAGATGCAGGTGGAATACAGAAATATTTAGAAGATTTCTTTGAGATATACAGTGATTTCTTCATGGAAGCAGTTAACTAGTATATTACTCTGCAGGTACCACATTCCTGGCAGTTTCTCGAGATTTGCAATATTCTACTTGTGCCAGTAATATTTTTTGACTTTAAAATAAGATAAGAACTGCAGAATCGCCATCGAAGTATCGAAAAAGAACTGAGGGAATTTTATGAAGTATCGTACGATATCGATACCATGCAAGTATCGTGAGTATCGAGGTATTGCAATATTCTAGGACGCAACCCTAATAGGAGGAGTATATTTCTTAATATTTTAATTTTATTAACATTTCATAAAAAGCTATTTACTTCCAGTTTACAAAATATATAATTTTAAGCTATACAGAGAGATGGGAGAAGGCAGAGAGTCAGACTGAGAGGTTGAAACATTGGGATGAAGCAGAGGTTTACAGAAAAATTGTAAACGCAGATGAGATGAGTGAAAGGGGAAGCAAAAGAAAGGATTTGAAGATTGAGAGAAAGACAAGTTACTGAATCGTAGAGGGAAAGAGGGAATTAGAGCAATTATATTCAACAGAAGGAAAGGTATCTGAAAATGGAAGGGAAACATGCAACTGCGTTGTTAAAGTTGGATATATGACATACCAAGGAGATTCCTATTCGTGAATGTTCATGGAAAAGACAGCGTCTACGGCATAAGGCAGCAAAGAGGTTTAAAAGCGGAGCCAGAGAACTATGAGTTATAAGAATGCTAAAAGAGCTTGCGAGGAATGTATTGGTACGCTTTACATTTTCAGCAAAAGTAATAAAATCTCACAAATTCTTAAAGCACCTTGCCTCCGTTTATCTACTACAAAGAGCGTGAACAACAGCAGCCATGATTCACTGTCGAGCAGGTAAACATAATCTGCTATGCTGTATGCAATCGCCAAGTACATGAGCTAGGGTGTGACAGTTGTTTAGCGGTTATTGAAGCAGTTACCATTAAGAATTAAGTTATTTGTCTTTATATTTAATACTGTTAAAGATACACCACATCCGACAATTACCCATAAATCCTGGAGGAACCATACTTTCCAGATCAATACAAATAGTGGCATATGCTGACGATGTGGTGATTACCGCAAGGAATGTAAGAGCTCTTGAGGAAAATTATGTAGTGTTGGAAGAGAAAGCACAGGATCTAGGATTGGTAGTGAACGTTAGTAAAACCAAATATATGAAAATGGGAGGTGCTGGGGATGCAGGAAGAACAGAACCTATAGTTAAATTACATGAGAACGAATATCAAAGAGTGGAAAAATTTAAATACCTGGGATCTATAGAAACAGGAGATAATAAAACATCAGTGTAAATTCAAGAAAGAATAACAAGTGGTAACGGATATTTCTATGCCTTACAGAAAATGTTTAAATCAAGGAACGTCAGTAGAAATACTAAAATTAAAATACCTATATACAATTGAACTGATGATGTATGGTTCAGAAAGTTGAGTATTGACAACCAGAGAAGAACAATGGTTATTACGGTGGAAAAGGAAGATCTTAAGAAATATATTTGGAGCAATAAGGGACTTGGACAGATGGAGAATGCGGACTAACTTGGAGTTACAGTGCCTGTTTGGACAACCAAATATAGTAGTGAAAATTAAACAAGGAAGAATAAGGTGGATTGGCCATGTGCAGAGAATGCCGGAAGCCAGTGTAGTTAAGAAGATATTCATAGGAAAGCTGGATGGCAGAAGGAGAAGAGGAAGACCCAGGAAAAGATGCGTAGATGATGTAGAAGATGGCTTGAGAAAGTTGGGGGTTAAAGGCTGGAGAAGAAAAGCAGAGGACCGAGTAGAATGGAAGAGGGTGGTTAGAGAGGCCAAGTACATTCATGGCCTGTAGTGCCAACTATCATCATCATCATCATCATCGTCATCATCAGATACACCGCATTAATGGCAACCAGTGACAACTGACTATAACTTCATTTCAGTATAATTAATGTTCAACGCCAACTTTTTTATTTGAGTAAACTAAAAAGGAGTGACTAGCTCTGTGAACACTGGGCCTCTTGAATGGAGGCAGATACGCTATTACCTACGCTACAGAGGCGGGAACATTTCGTAAAGCTGAACTGAGCTATATAGGAACCCTAATATAAACCTCACGTAATGCAGAAATAGCAAACTAAACTCAATCACTTCTGCCAAAATATACATGACTGAACCTAAACATATAATAATTTATATTCTTGTAGATATTAAGCGTAGTAATGACATTTTGAAACACGGTCTTGTGAGAGAAGAGAAATATTAAAGTCCAAACATATATTGCCCTGTCTAATATCCTAAGATGTGCAGAGCTCAGCTGGTTACGTACCTATATTATGAAACAATAGATTTTTCTCGACATATAGTCTTTTATCTCAACTCGTTAAATATCACTTATCAAGTTGGGGTAACGTAGTCCCTAATAAGCGACACCAATGCACATTGCTGTTAATGTCACCCAGACTCGCTAACCATTAGTGAAATAACTAGTTGCTAGTTCTGTTTAACAGTTATTAGCCATCTGTTTACTTTGTATTTTTTTTTTTTTTTTTTTTTTTTTTTTTTTTTTTTTTTACATTTATAACTGTTAATTTGTAACTATACCGGCGCCGCCCATAGTTTACGGGGAGATGTAAACAACGCGCGAAAATGTATTAGGTGAGAGTCGTGCAGTATCGGCCGGCATGCAGTACCGGCCACTACTGTGATTTCCCTTTTCGCCTCCATGTGGCAGAAGTTTCCAGTAAGCAATAGCAAGCTTGTGCATCCACGTGCGCTATAGTCGGATATCTTCTTCCTCTCTTCAGTTCTTTGTCTGCTCTGAGTGCTTCATGGTGGTTAGTGAAGCTCTTAGCGCACGGAAGATATTGTGAGGCCTATAGCAGCGCTAGATTTGCGATCTCTGTAAACCAGTGAGCTCAACATTTGTAAACTGAGCACAAATAGTGACAATAAGTTCCCATTCTTTTGTATTCTACTATTGTTCTATATGTGGCAGTGCAATGTATCACTGACAATCTATATTGTAACAGAAAAGGCAGTGGCCGATACTGCAAGACACTTTCTACAAGCCTTTTTATTTTTGATGTAATAAAGTACTATAAATAAAAAATAAAAATCATTCATTTCGTTATACTATCTATACAACATGTCTTGAGGTAAGAGAATAATATAATAAGATTCCGATTAACCACCACAGTTACAGAGTAAAGTCAAAAAAACTTAATCCGGCCGATACTGCACGACCTTCCCCTACTCCACCGATAACTGTGATTGGAAAAACAAATTGCGCTATTTTGTTCTAGGTGCAAACATGTGCACTGTCAGCGAACTTCTGTGTAAAGATTTTCTTTGCCGTTTTTGATGTTTGAGTAGCTTATGCGATGGCACTTTTATGTTCAGATTAAATGCAAAAGTGGGTTCTGTTTAATATATTTTTCCTTTTGTATTTTAAAAAGTTACTGAAGGCTTATAACTATTATTTTATTTCTTCACATAACATCACCTCATTTATAAATTAATATGTAAGGCACTGGTGCTTTTGCGGAATAACAGTGCTAAACAATTGCCACTTTGGCAATGACTTGAAAGTTCTACATTCATGCAACTAAAGAAAAGAATATTTTACGTACCTAATTGGAATCTGACAACGGAGGAATTTCTAAACGACTTCCACTTTCTAATTTTCCTTTGATAATTCCTTCGCCACATCAATATATCTTCACGCTCAAAAATTATATCATCTTTTTTTGTATCTGTTTACAAATTCAAAACCTACGTCGCGAAGAATGGTGATGAAGCTCGTGTTTCAAAATTCGGCTGATCGGGATCATTGTTTACTGCTTGAAGCACTTTTGCAATTATGGTGGCTCGTTTTTTTCAAAGAAGCTATGAACCTTAGGACGAATAGCACTTTAAAAAATTCATCATATTCACCTTTCAAAACTGGCTTCTTTCTTTTACAATGTGTTCCTGGAGTAGAATGCCAGCCCCTTTTCACAACTTCACTTCAAGGGTTACTAATTCTTGGCGCTGAAACACAAGTATATTCTGCTGACATTAATGTCCTCCATTTTTAAAATCAGGTATTTTTCACACAACTTGCAAAACACGCTCAATATAATTTGCTTTTCACCACTTTTTAACGGTTTCCTTCTCTAATGTTTACAAATTGCACGGAAACAGCCACGTTGTACAAATGATTCTCCCTTCCTTCTACTTTTAAACTGCGCAAGCACAGCTTGCACTCTGATTAATACATACAAATTACGATTATGTATATCAAATAAAATACTAACTAATTACTGTTTGACTGTTGCATTTGTAACAATGTGAAGTTGTTTATATATTTCGCATAGATATAAAGTCTTTTAAATTGATATGTGAACTATATTTTTAATTCGCATAGAGTTACAAGACAGCCAATGATGTCACACGAGTACACGTGCTTTTGTTTACATCCCCATAAAAACTAAGGACGGCGCCCGTAGTCTCCATTATTTCAATAATCGTCACATTAAGGTGACCGCTACGGTATTACCTTTCTAACCCTATAAGGATGGATGATAGTGGTTTATAATCTGCCAAATCACTGGGTATAGCTCATTAATAGTGCAATTTCATTTTCTTTCGTCGAGGTTTTAATACTTAAAAGGTATCTATGTCTAGTGACATCTAATCCAAATTGAACTTACCTTGCTTTCGCTTTCATAAACTACGTGCTATTCTCCATTGTAAATCAATCATACGTTTACAGTTATGTTTTGTATAAGATAGTTTTAACCGATGCCTATCTCTGGGATGGAGTGGCTGCCTCCAAGATTCATCACCATGTTAATTGTCCTCTTGATATACGCAAAACAGAAGGATTGGTCAAAATGTACAAGTACTTACAACCCATGTACACGATTCTGATACAAACTGTATTTCGTTACAATATGCATATAACAACGTGCACTTTAAGTGTAAAGTGAAATTCCTTTAGTTTTCATTTAAAATATACTTATACAGCAAAAAAACATCTGCCATATCGACCAATATTATAGCTCCATACTGTTTATTTTATATAACCATAAATCGAAATCCAAATAAATAAAGTGTGTCTTCGCTCTTTGCTGTTCTTTCCTCTCCTTGTATTTTATACCAAGACCCCCTTGACGGTAATATAGGCCATACAAGAAGACAAAGTGTATCCTTGATTATAATATAAGGTTAAAGAATTTTCTAGCTCCCAAATCCTGTAATTTAATTTCTTTTATCGTGTTTCTGAGTAATAGGATCAAGGGAATTGAGAACAAGAGAGTGTATGGCGGTCTTGCATGACTAAATCTCAAAGAAACCTCTCCGTTGGATTTTGGGAGGTGGCTTTAGAGGGGATTTAATATCTGGAGACGTTAGGGATCCCGCCTATTTGGAAATTGCCGTTCCGGTTCTGATAACACTCTATTCTACATTTCGCTTCGCCCTTTCCTTCTGAAGATTTTCAAATACAGAAACAGTGTACGGTAACAATGTTTAAAATACCAGAACGTTTTAAAATAAAATGACTGAAACAAAAGAAAGCAGTGAAAGTTACTTTCACCGTCCCCGTCATTTGGTTTACTGTCCGAACAAATTGGACAGCAATTCGGGAACACCGTATACATATTCGCTACTTTGCTATAATGGAAGATATGCCATTCCTTTTAATTCACTACGTATAAACCAATAAGCCAAGCTAGTGAATTAATGTGCACACCTTCCAGACTCGTTTCATCTATAGATGCAAGTATTTCTGGAACCCCTTTCATTGTAACACGATTTGCAATTGGGATGCGGCACACACTTAAAAGCTATTTTGATTCAAAGTGTCAACCTTTTGTCCCAATAAACAACCTCATCTGCATTTTACGTGTCCATTCATGCTACACGCTTTTAGAATATATTGATTTCTCTGGACAAAAGTGTTATCTTTTCAGAAAACCATTATGAATATGTCTATCAATTCAAGTGTACTCATCCCCTGTCTTCTATTAAGATGAAAAGTTCTTTAATTCACAGGATGAATACTAAATGTTGTGTTGAAGAACAGAGCGTAAGAGAATATACGAAAACTCAATCAATCTACGCACAACTTTCTCCACCAAACTGTGAGATTGTTCAGACGGTAACGTGGTTATGAGTTTGATTCTTGTGGCCGTCTTTTCTTAACGCGTGGGTTTTTTTTAACCAAGGGGTTATCCGCAGGTCCTTAGGTGAAATCTGAGAAGTTTCATTCCTGCCCCAAATTTCCTCTCCCTTCTCATTTCGCTTCATCCAACATCCGCAGAGCCGAGCCGCGTCGATACGTGTCTCAGCCGTTGCATGACAAAGAAAAATGATACTCTCAGTAACCCCTTGTCCTCCAGCAGTGCGGACTGCAGCTTCCAAACCATCAAGGGGAAGTGAACAACAGCAGCGGAATATACTAGACGTTACTTGGGAGCTACCACTTGGATCTGTTAAGAGACAGTACTTTATCGGGGTTACTGGATCGGCCACTCTCGGTCGCCTCACATCTCATCCCTTCTTATGAGGCTGTTCCCTTATGCTGCTTTCTCTGCTCATTAGCTGAATGTTGGGGTTTCTCATTTACAAGATTTCCTTTCCATTATTTTAATTTCACTCCCTTTATCTCTTATTGTTTGGGGTATACCTAGATTTCGTGACGTATGGCAGTTCCAGACAGATTGCTCAAAAGAAGGATTACTTTCTCTGGACACTAGAATGCTGACTGGTCAAAGGTTCGCTCATTCCTCTATCTGTGGAATAGGATCTTCGAACATGGAATTGCTAGCGACTTTAGCGCCGGCCCATTTGCAAAATGTAACCTGCTTCATCCCTTTTCCCTTTCTCTTGGTAGTGGATTCCACAATAGATCTATGTAGCCCGGAGAGCACAGGTATCCACCTGCATTGTATAACCTATACAATTCCTTCGCTCACAAGGAAGCGAAGGAAGATTTCGTTACTCTCCACATTCTGGGAGAAGAAAGCCTCTAACTAAAGTTAATAAACAGCATCCTGAACTTCTATCTAATGACATTCAGCGAAAACGTAGTCCATCCCAGACCCATCACTCAGACCAATGGAGTTCTCCAAGGAGACCCTCTCAGACCGATATTATTTAATTTGCAGACACACCATGTAATACGAGAGGTAGCAGAAGACAAACATATGTTCCTATATATGGACGATATGGTTATGCTGTCGAGTAACAGAAAAGATTTACAACTAGGACCTCCCAGATTACATGACTGGTCGATAAAAATGACTTAGACATAAAGACAGGTAAAACCAAGGCCATGAAGTTTAGAAGAGCAGCAAATATCTCCAAAATTGGCATCTTATTATGTGGACAGATAAGCTAAACTCCTATAAATACCTGGGTCTTCCACTGCAGGTAACAGGCAAAACTTTCATTAAGCATGTAGAAGAAAGATACTCGGCAGCGAAAAAGGCCATGTTTAACATAAAGAATATTCGTAAACTCTCAATGGGCACAGCACTACAAAATAGCTTCAATCACGTGCTACACAAACAGCAAAACATGGGCAAATCTAACAGCTGCAAACATGAGGAGAGACAATGAAAGCAACCTTCCTCGAGAGAGCTCTCTAAGTATCTAAATCAACCCGATCGGGGATAACATACTTACTGACGGACACAGACTACTTTATAAAAAGATAAAACAGAGCCATGGCCTTCAAGTTACATGTCGTATGAAGAACACATCAAAATATGGAAGAAAAAGCAGCACACATAGATCCTAATTTCTTTCTAACACCAGCCATAAACACCACAGAATGGAAGAAGCGTAGCTTCGAGCTACGACATGTACGAGACACGAGAGGTAGGTTATGATGTAGTTATGACTTCATAGTGATTATAAAGGGAATCTAGAGAAAGGACTATACTTCTCCATAATCACGCTATGTAACTTCCTCATGAAATTGAAATATTAATTGTGATATACGAGGGCTGTTCAATAAAGGATGATCATAATTTTTTACGGAGCAAATTTTTCGCACTAAAATTTAACCTTATGTTCTGTTACCTTAATGTGAAATAAACACGCCGTAGTAGTTTCATTGTGGGTACTCCTGGTTCCCGCCTGTGAGAACCAGGCATATTCAGACATGCTCAGTATCCCCTACCGCTGCAATGGAGCTAACATGCAGTTAAAGTTGATGTTAGAGGAAGATCCGGAGTTTCTTTCAAACGCAAACGCTGTTGATGAAACTTGGCTACGTCATTTTGATCCTGAGAGCAAACAGCAAAGCTCAATGTGGAAATCTCCTTCATCACCAACCCCCAAAAGAGCAAAAGTTGTTGCTTCTGCTGGGAAAGTTATGGTCATCTCATTCTTTGATATTCATGGAATGGGTTATCAGCATGTTGTACCTGCACACACATCAGTAACTGGACAATACTACACGGATCTCCTGGAAACATTGCAAGTCTATATCATGCGCATCGTGGATGCTGCACCACGATGCCAATATTGTTGCTGAATATCTTGCAAAAATCAACGTGAAGTGCATCCCTCACCCTCCCTATAGTCCGGATTTAGCCGCATGTGATTTTTTTCTATTCCCTAAGTTGAAGAAACGCATTCGTGGGAGGCATTATCCATCATCAAAAGAGTGGTGAAGGCTGCGGAGGCGATTTTGAAGGATCTCTCAAAAAATAGTTTCCAGCATGTCTTTGAAGACTGGCAGAAACTCTGGGACAAGTGCATCGCATTCAGGGGAGACTATTTTGAGAAGTACCATCAAAATTATGAGGATTAGTAAAGGTACGTTTTCAAAAAAAAATTGTGATCATTCTTTACTGAACAGCCCTTGTATTTTTAAGTTAGCCTAAAGACATGAGTAGAAAAGAGGCGTTGTCTCAATTCATTCAGCACACCCATGGGATGCCTGTGGTGGTCCAGCTGAACATTGGTGTAGATTACCGAGAAGTTCTTGCATGTTTGGATGGATACATGAACATAGCTTTAGAGCAAACAGAAGAGTATGTGAATGGACAACTGAAGAATAATTATGGTGATGCATTCATACGTGGGAACAATATTCTTTACATCAGCACTCAAAAACGAAGAGTGTGAAATCTTTGACGTTTGGTTATACATTTTGTTAGTGACAGCAATTTTGAAAGCAAAAGTGCTTAAGTTTCTGTTTAAATGTGCTGTACGAGACACAAGAACCGCAGCACATAGATTCCGTCACAAAATCTGTGGACAACGAGGACACCACCTGGCAACAGAAATATGTACCTACACTTCTTGGAAAATATCACATATATGCCAATTAAGAATTCATTCATTAACGGTCTACACAAAAGACGATCGTACTTGACGATCACTATAGCACCGTATTAATCCATGTGTACACATTGTGTTCAACAAATCTTATATTACAGTCACCTAATGCATTTCTGGAAACCTCCAGAATGTAAGGGTGACTCCAGGACACAGACGTAGTCCATATCCGGACATAAGCAGGATCCTTAACATTTTCAGATACTACGTCCTGAAGCTAAAAGCCTGGGAAGGCCACTTCTGATTCTTATGTCGTATAACATAAGGAAATTAGAGGGAATTGAGGGAAAACAATCTAACATTATGTAATCCATCTCAATTGGTTTATCAATAAGTAAACTGGCGAAAAGTTCAAGTACAGAGTAGCCGGCTCAACTAGAATTGAAGCCAGCAGCCCCAAATGCGAGTCTTTCAAGTTAACGCACTATCATCTCAGTCGATATTATATACTATCCATACGAAAAGTGATTCTTTTGTTCTTACTGCAATATGAGTTAAAGCATTCAAATGTTGCAATGAACTTTCAACTATGACCGATAGGGTAGGGAATACAAATAATGGCACCAGAAAAGAAAATTGAAACATTTTAATGCATTCTTTCTGAATATGTCTGGGAGTGTCTCGCATATGAACTAACAAGAGAGGTATTCTACTTTGGAGACCTACTCTCTACATCAGGGTTATCGCATATCAAAGACTAATACAAGAATTACAGGAAAAGAACCAGATATGGAACTATTTCTATAGTACCGATGAATGGAAGAGAGAGCATCATACAAACTTCGTCACACATTAACCCATTTGCCAAACACGGTTTTAACCACAAGATTTGTAAATCAAAAAGCATTCATCAACCAGATGTGAATTTTAGTTGTACATTGTGTGAAAAAGTGTGCGACAGATATCACGCATGCAGATGTCCCAGAAGAACTAACTAAATTGTTTGTAATCATTGACTCAACTGCTTTACTCATTGTGAAATTCTTTATTTTGTTATGTATATTTTTCTTGTGTTATCCATTTCTGACATGACTTAGTTATGTCTTTTGACATTATACAAAATTAAACACATTTCAATTGTATATATAAGATAATTTAGAGTATAATCACACATTAATATAGTGAGTAGGTTCCAGAGTTCGGCATTGGGTAGTCGGAAAGGTAAACCGATAAGCAGCGCACTCACCCGGCGTAACAGTGAAAGTACTACTATCTACAGTTAACCAGAATCTTCGAAATATTTTTTCATTTCGAATATTCTGGAACTCTAGAGCGCTTCCAAAGAGCGCTCTCGCGGATGTATTCAGTTGTCAGTCAGAAGTGCTTTATCTAGCGTGTTTGTGACGACTATAGTGACGTGCACTGAGTACTGCCATTGCAAGAGATTAGAGACATCTTCTGTTCGACCCACGAACAAATGAACCGACGGAAGAAGAGGCTGCGTTGGGCGTATTTCGTTATATCGTTACGTTTCGAGAGAGGGAGTTACAGTGACACCTAGAACAAGTTCCCGTTAGTGAAGTGATAATGTGAGCTAAGCGCAGTAAAGGGTGACGATGAAAACTAGCAAAGTGACTGTTTAAAAGCAGGACAAATGTCACATATGAGAAAGAATAAAAATTTCATATAATCATAGGGTGGAGGGACGAGCGCACTCAATGACCTTAAAAGGTGCACATCAGAAAATTTTAAGAATAAATGACATACTTCTTCTTCTCTATTATAGCTAGGTGTTATAGCAAAAACTCTAATACTATCTCTACCCATGATAAGTTAACGATTTTATATTTTGTAGTATAAGTAGTTTTCAGTCATTTTCCATTGCTATTGTGTATACAAGATATATATTTATTAAAAATGTGTTTAAAATTAAGCAGTAAGTCCTTTCTTACATACAACAAGCATTCAAATGATTAACCATAAAGCTCCCTTGTAATGAAAAGTAAAAACATAGTTTCGAATATTCAAGTAACGTCAGACAAGGTATTTGGGGAGTGTGAACATGCAACACAGAATATTTCGAACTATTATGAAACAAAAATAAGTTGTCATAAGAATATTTGTAAAAGTTATATAATAATAAATGTTACTGGGTAGAGAAATGGATGTGAATGTCACAACTGTTTCCATTTATATAGCAGTTATTCCAGTATGAAGTTATAACTATCAGTACACTAAAATTGCCCGCCTCTGTGGTGTGGTGATAGCGTCTTTCTCTCTTATTCAAAAGTCATAATCTCGGTCAGGGTGAGTTATCTGGATAAAGTTTCTTCCAGGGGTTTTCCTTTATTCTAAACTATGAATGTCTGGCAACTTAAAGCTCCATGGTCCCTGAACTCATATAACCATCATTTCATCCATTCATTTATCATCCGATATAACTTAACGTTGGAGGAATTAAATTTCAAAAATGTTCACTAAGTTTTTGGTTTTATATCTTATTCTGTAATTGTTACCTTTTTTAATTTAACAATCATTTTATAGGTATTTTAGGAACACTTGGGTGCTTAAAGTCCAGGTCCTGGTTCTGTATATAAGATGTATTACGAGAAGTGAGGTAGTGGTTTAATGTCTTTTGAGAGGTAATTAACGAAGTGCGTGCTGTGCTAATTAAATGGCTAAATGAGACGACACCCAGACTAAGGAGCGCATGTCTCGCTCGACCAGCATCACGCACCATCAACGTTGATCAATAAAAGCTCTAACCCTCGCGACCCACCACCATCAGGCATTTATTCAGAAGAACTTGGCGTAATGTGATGATTGGACCACTCCTGGCCAATAAAAATTTACTACCAATGCCGCCCACGATGTTCGCACCAAACACTACCATTTTAAGCTTCTGGTGTACAGTTAACCTATGCCATTAACATCCCAGGCGATCAACATTACATCACTGACCTGATAGAGAGAGCCACTTTCAGTATCTTTTTTGTCACCGTATATACATCGCTTCTACTAATTCTTACACCTAACGTACAAAATTTAGACAGACTTCAAAGTCAAGCTTCTTTATTGTTGTTAGTCAATATTGCTAGATTTTCGTAACCACTTAAATCCCCTTGAATTGTCATTTTAGCCCGCACGATCGCTCGTACTACACAATTTTCCAAGGCAACGTGAAAAATCTCTGTCCCAGCCAGTTAAATGCTGTATGACGTCACACATCAAGCCACCTCTATCTTCTTTCAACTAAAAACTTTGTGAGAAATGCAGGAATATAAGAGCTGAGAAACGCTGGCATTAATGTCAGCCAAAGACTAATGTGGTTGTATCTGTGTGATTGTAAGATGTACTCCCTACCTATGTACGAGGGTGGGTCAAAAAGTAAGGCCTCCTATTTTTTTCTCTTTTAATTACACAGAAATTTGAATCCAATTTACATAGATTGAAAACTACAACACTGACGATTAATTTATCACTATTCAATATAATCTCCGTCCTTTTCCACAGTTTTGGTTCACCTTTTAACTAGGGCATGTATTCCAGTGTGGTAAAACACACGGTGTTGCTTCCTAAGCCACTGACGCACGGACGCTTTCACAGCCTCCTCATCTTCAAAATGAATCCCACGATGAGCTTACTTTAGTGGCCCGAACAGATGGAAGTCTGATGGTGCCAGGTCAGGGCTGTATGGGCGGTGAGCTAAGACTTGCCATCCCCATTTCTCAATTTCTGCAGTGGTGTAACGGCTGGTGTGTGGTCTTGCATTGTCATGCAAAAGAAGAACATTCGCGATGGTTTTTGTTGGGCGAACTCGGCGAAGACGTGCTTTCAGCTTTTTGAGAGTTCTGACGTATTGGACAAAGCGCACCCTCTGCATCCCAAAACACTGTCGCTATAACTTTCCCTGCCGAGCAATGAGTTTTTAATTATTTATTTTTTTCTTCAGTGACGTTGTGTGATGCCATTCCATTGACTGCCTCTTTGATTCAGGTTCAAAAATATGAACCCACGTTTCGTCTCCAGTAACAATTTTTCCAGAAACTCCTCTGCCTCCAAATTGAAGAGCTGGAAGTGCTCGAAAGCTATTGTTTTCCCTGTTTCTTTGTTTTGGGCGGTTAACATTCTTGGTACTCAACGTGAACAAACTTTTGAGTAACCCAGTTGTTGAATAATCGTCATTACACTGCCTTTACTGGGGGAGGTAATGCGACACAATTCACCTGTTGTTACCTGGCGATCACCACGAATGATGTCATCGACTCGGTGAATGTTGCATGGAGTCACTGCAGTCACCGGCCTGCCACTTCGCTTTTCATCTGCCAATGGTGTTTGCCCTTCAGCTTCATTACAGCGACCAACCCATCGTCTAACAGTGCTGACATCCACCGTTGCATCACCATACACATTTTTTATCCTTTCGTGAATGCGAATTGGCGTTTCACCTTCTGCAGTCAAAAATTCAACCACAGAACGCCGTCTAATACGAATGTCGATGACAGCCATTTTGCAAGAGGATGCAGTGCTGCCACCTGTTGACTTAGGAAGTTACTACTGCAGGGAATTGGAGAAGAAGGTTTGAGGAATTGTGAAAAATTCAAAGTTTTCACATAACTTGCTTATTTAAGGGAAAAAATAGGAGGCATTGCTTTTTAACTCACCTTCGTATCACCATTACTTGCAACACCACACGATGTTTGTCCTTGTTTCTAAATTTATTTGATTTATGTAATACTTATGTAACAATATCATAACAAATGCTTCGAGATTGCAATTTTACGTACAGCTATTGACGAAACAGAGAAAATAAATTAACAAATGATGTACTATTTGTAAGAAATATAACTGAAATATTAGGTGGTCTCATAAGTAAAGTCGATTTTTGATTTTTGTGTTTTAGAAAATTTATTGTGTTTCTTTGGTTTGGAAAAGCTATTCACAGGATGCCATGGCTCGTCTTGCGTTCATTAAGAGCATGCATCTGTCTTCAGTTGTTAATAAACAATAACAAAATAGAGATAACAAGGTTTGAACTTAGAATCCTTCAAAAGCACTACTCGAAAAAAGATTATAAAGCTGCCGTAGCTCTAGGATATGTAAAGTGGAAGGAAAAGGTGTCAGTGAGCGTGTGGCACAACGATGGTTACAACGTTTCAACAATGGAGACGAAAACACTAAAGATTTACAACGTTCTGGAAGACCTAAAGTATGACATATTGAGCATACACGCCAAGTTTTGCGAGAAAGTCCGCAAAAAAGTACCCGTAGGCTTTCAAAAGAACTTGGTACATGAAAAGATACTATACACCGCCATATTAAGGCACTTGGAAAATTATACAGAAGTTAACCTATGTAGATCTGTACATCACGAATTAACACTTCGATAGGCTGAACGTAGAGCGGATATCTGTAGTCAGATTATCCGTAATCCCATGGATGATAGATTTGTAAGGAGAATTGTCACTTGTGATGAAAAATGGGTATATCACCGATACCCTGATGCCTCAAAATAGTGGCTTGATCCCTGCCAACCTGCCAAAGTCATCGTTAAAGAAAATCAGTTTTATTCTCAACATCTGAAACAAGTTCATAAAATTTTGAGACCAAGATATCCAGTATTAGTTAAACCAAATGGAGTACCAATGCCGCCGGACAGTGAAACACCCATACTGGACGAACAACCACGGAAAGTATTCAGGAATTGGGAGGAATCAAATTGCTACCACACGCAGCATTCAGCCCTGATACAGCACCATCGCACCATATCATCGGTTTGGATCCATGGCACATTTTCTCCGAGGAAGAAATTTCGACAACTTTGAAGCAGTACAAGTGGGTGTCACCGAATTCTTCGTATAAAAATACAGAGACTGGTACCATCGTGGGATAATAAACCTCGTTGAACGAAGCTCAATACCATAAAATCTAATGGCAAGTAGTTTGAAAATTAGTTAATTTCCTGTCAGAACACATTTCAAATAACTGTTTTTTCTTAAAAAACGACGTTACTTATGAGACAGTAGTTATATATCCTGCAGTACAATTTCTAATACAATTTCCTGAAAAAAAAAGTTTCCTTTAATAGGCAAAATAGACTTACATATCCTGATGGTAGGACAGTAAACATTTAAGTATATATCTGATAGATATAAACAACATGAAAAATTTAATGTCATGACTGGGATTTGAGCCACGGATATTCTGGTTTCAGTCCAGTCGCTCTAACCCATTGAGCTAGCATGGCCAACGTGCCGTCCTGACATTAAATTCTCCATTTGACTCATATACTTCCCCGGTAAATCACTAGGGGCTCTCGCATTCGAGATACACCGTTTGTGGCGACTCACTGTCGTAAGTACTTGAGTCCCAGGCTTCATCATTTAACTCTTATTATTTTATTTAATTGATGGAAATTAATAACTTCCTCATATTAGCCGTATATAGGCTAAGATTTTTTTGATAGATTGATTCAACATGAAAAATTCAATGCCATGACCGAGATTTGAACCACGGATCTCCTGGTTTCTGTGCAGTCGCTCTAACCCATTGAGCTAGCATGGCCAACGTACCGTCCTGACATTAAATCCTCCATTTGACTCATATATTTCCCCGGTAAATCACTAGGGGCTCTCGCATTCGAGATACACCGTTTGTAGCTCTAATATAATATATTAATATATTATTATATTACTATAATATAATTATAATAATTATATAATATTAGTATATTAATATTATATAATATTAATATAATAATTATTATATTATTATAATTATCTCATAATATAATATATTATGGAAATATATGAGTCAAATGGAGAATTTAATGTCAGGACGGCACGTTGGCCATGCTAGCTCAATGGGTTAGAGCGACTGGACGGAAACCAGGAGATCCGTGGTTCAAATACCGTTCATGGCATTGAATTTTTCATGTTTACTCAATCTATCAAAAAAACCTTAGCCTATATACGGCTAATATGAGGAAATTATTAATTTGCATCAATTAACTAAAAGTTAAGTATATATTGATTGTGATATGTTTTATAATAGAGCATAATTTTAACCTTCATCCGATATGACTTAAAAAGTTAAAGGTCGTAAATTACAACAAAAAAATCTACCTATATGTGAAAATATAGAAATATTTAAATTGTGAAACTTCTACAAGAAATAATATTTGCATTTTAGGAAGTCATAGCTGCTCCTAAATTACTTACTATACTTATAAGAAACATGGTTAATCAGCGAACAAAATAAAATGAAATCGATGAAGTGATATCTTTACTGTGGGTAAAAGCAGTGGTGTCCAACGTTTTCTCTTATGAGCTGAATATCTCGCCTTGTCACTCTAACCTTACCTGCTTCCCTTCCCTCACTCAGATAACCAAGCATTAAAGAGGTTTGTGTTATGGTCTGAAGAATGCGCCATAGATCACCGAACAGAGGTGAAGGCAAATCTGCCCTCCAAAGTTCTATCCCATGAAAATATTAACAACTATTTAAGTAAATTAATAAAAAAATCGGGAACATCTGAATAATAATGCAGAAGTTTTAACAATAAAGCATATTTACCTCTCAGAAGGAATGCAAAAGCACGAGAAAGAATCAAAGCAGGCAAATCTTCAAGGGAGAAAAGCCCCGAGAAATTACAAACTTCGCACACAAAGGGATAGCTATTTAACAGGACAGCTAAGATCCTCAAGTATTGCTATGAATGCATATTATGGCATGCAAGAATGTAGCAGATGAAGGAAAAGGACAGATGAATGTAACACAAACATTTTTAAAGATATAACTATCGCTCTTGTCTCCTGAACACCCTTGGAGTCCTTAGGATGAATATAATGACGCATATCTACAAATGTTTTTCTCGATGAACATGAGAAAAGCTTTTGCAATAAACTCTTTTAAAAGGTGTATAAAAATACTGAATGGATGTTAAATTTAAGAGAATTTAACCTTTTTTTCTATAACTAATTCATACGTTTTAATTATTCAGCATCAGGAACGTAATGGTTACGACTATTAATGTAGAACAATAAAATATATTGTATTCACATTGCTCTGATCGTTTCTATAAACTATTCCTTCAAACATTGTTATTCCATTTTCATTCTGTTAATCCAGATTTTCAGTTTACAACGTTTTGTTGTAAGTTTTAAGGATACAATGTGTAAAGTGTTGAACAGATTTTTAAAGATCCTATGAATCAGGAATTTTTTTTTTCGTTACGTCATATCAGACGGTGAATGAAATGGGTGAAATGATGCTCAAATGTGTCCAGGGTCCATGGAGCTTAGAGCTACCAGACATTCGCCTGTAAGGATAAGGGAAAACCCCGAAAAAAACCTTATCCAGGTAACTCAGCCTGACCGAGATTAGAACTCGGGACCTCTTGAACGTGAGGCAGATATGCTACCATCTACGCTACCGAGGCGGGCGTGAACCAGGAATGCCTGTCTGCCTCACGATGTTGCTTCAATTTGTAGCCGTCTGCGTCTTGCCTCAATCTTGAGCAGAGACCTATTTCAGGTTATGTGTGGGTGTGTAATCAAAGTAAGGATGACATGGGAACCTGATCTTGAAACGTTTTAATAAACAATTTTTACTTTAACTAAGAAGTTGCCGACCAATATAATGTCCGGAGATAAAGCAAGGGTTTGCTCTATCAGGCGTGGTTCTAAGAATGAACATTAGTTCAGCTACGTCTTTCTCCACTCGAATAGAAGTGCCCAAGAGAGGTCCTACTCAGCTACCAAAATTCCTCTAATCACCTCCCCTTTTGCTAATGACTCTAAGACCTCTACTACCAGCTTATATATAACACGATGTTGCCACTTCATTTCTACATTACTGAAATTTTCTGCTTTCCATTCCAAAGTTTCTATAAATTTCTAAGAAATATTCTCACATATTCCAAGAATTCCAAGCTAGCCTGCCATACCTAATCTGGAAACTTCGCATACTTTCACTCCTCTCACTATGGTAACCGACCGGACTATAAGAACTCAACTAAAGAACAGCCCTCGCTAATTACCTTACTCAATGTCATCTTACCCCGAGCCAAACTGTACTCATAATTTATTGCCATGTCTACAACTTCGTAACGTTTAACACAAAAGCACTAATTATTCATATTTAATTGTAGTACAAATCTTAATTTATTTTACAAACCGTCATTTCTGTATCAATCGCTACGTTATATTTTTAAATAGCCTGTTATTTGCATGAAAACGAGGGAGAGAAAGAGAGAGAGAAGGAATACCTAATGATTAGTTCACCTAAGTGTATGTTTGGAAACGTAGAGTAAGACTAAAAAACCTCAAATGTCGGCTGTGGGAATGAATTTTTCAGTGTAAATCTACCTCTCTAAACCTTGTCTTACGCACGGCTGGTGTGACAGAACAATTAATTTCCAAAGAGTAAATATTTGAACATTTTAAACAATTATAATGTCTATCGCGGAAATGGTTAAATGTACAAAAAAGTCATTCATCATAAATTGTGCGCGTTAACAAGCTTTATATATTTTGTGCAGTAGTATATTGTCTGTTACTGTTTACCAATTACACAAAAAACAAACATAACGAACAGGACTTTACAGGCTATTCGCAAACACACACACACACACACACACACACACACACACACACACACACACACACACACACACACACACACACACACACACACACAGTCCTTTTACTTCTAATTTTTCCAAGTACTTTCATTAGGTAGAAGTATTGTATTCCACCCATAAGTTCGAGATTTCAAGCTGAATCTAAAACAGATTTTAGAAAAGGTTTGGTAAATTTTATTTTCTCAAAAATTACTACCGACATTAATTTAATACTATGTTTAATTTTTTATAATTTGAATTCTTATGGAATAATGTCTGAGTACTCTGCGTAACCGGTAATATAAAAGTTAGAAAATATCTTACTAAATAAAAAAATGTGGGTCTCGTTAAGCACGGCAATTTATTTCAAATGTTCTTTTGAGAAGTTATCGTAATCATTTCCAACGTTTCCCTACTTGTTCGTTTGAGTTTTTCGATATTTAAAGTTTGCCATCATATAGTGTCCAGGGCATAAAAGTTTTGACCGTCGCTTAAAACTATTGTATTTCTTTAATGCCACTATACCTATAAATAAATATCAGCAAGACAATTTCTACAAATTTTTACGTCGATTAACTTGAAATAAATAGAAGAATAAGTGTTTGTAAGAAGAGTTTGTACAATAGTAAAGAAAACCATGTTTTTGGATTCAACCAAAGTAACCTAGTTTCCAATGAAACCTCTATATCCAATATTTGTGTAGAAAGTTATGTTTTTTCTGCTTATATAGGTTAGTGACAGCAAAAAAGTTAGTCCTGGTAGAACTTTATGTAAAATTCATTTTCTCCCTTCACCTTATTTTTTATTAATGTCCCAGAAAAACTCATTTTATGGATACTGACTCATAAATAATGTCATTTTTAAAGGGCCGCGCCGTAGCTCAGTGGTTAGACCGCTTGGCTCTCACCAAGGTAGTGCGGGTTCAATCTCAGGCGACCGCAGAGTGAGATTTTTGGTGGACAACACGGCGCTGGGGCGTGTTTTCTCCGGGACCTCCGGTTTCCCCCGCCATCTCATTCCACCGGTGCTCCATCTTCATCTCATGTATCATAAGTATCACCGCCTGCGGTGCCATATGTAGTAAAAGCGGGTGTTTAACACTACACATTTCACATTTCATTTCGTTTTTTAAGGAAACATTATCATCAACTTTCAAGATAGGCCAGATAGGCCTTTTCGGCTCAGAAGGGATCTTCCCAGCTTCTCCGTTGTCTTCCAACATCTCTAGTAAGGCCTGTGTGGTGAGTCTTCTGGCATCCGAGTTAGGTGATCTTGCCATTTCAGTTTGTACTAGAAAACAGATTATTTTAAATGTGTTCTGACAAGCAATTAAGTAATTTTCAAAGTGTAGACCAATAGATTCAATGGTCTTGAGCCATCGTTCAGCGAGATTTATTATCACATGATGGTACCAGTCTCTGGATTTGATACAAATAACTCGTTAACATAAAGTGCTGAGGCTTTCACGGCCAGCGTTGTCAATTATATTAAGTAGATCTTCCGGGCTTGTGGGCCGTGGTCAAGTTGGTTTAACTTCCTCCGACGTTTCGCCGAAAACTGCGTCCGGCATCTTCAGGGTGATCAGACTAGTGAACTCCCGAGTCCAAAGACTGAATTCGTTAACACCCACTTGCACTGCTTCAATATTGTCAAAATTTCTTCCAGTAGAAAATGGGCTGTGGGTAGAAAAAGCCGATAAGCTGATGGTGAGAGATTAGGGTTGTACGCTGGGAGGGGTAGCATTCGATTCCTCCTAAATCCTGTTTGTTTCCATGGTTTTTCGTGCAATATGGGGTGTTGCATTGTCCTAATACAATAGAATCCTATTTCAGTTAACTAATGCTGGGCATATCCGTCTCAAAAGTTCATGGACTAGTTCCTGTTGTTGAGAATAAACATCCGCATCAATCGCCCGCCAGTTTGGAACAAACTCCCAGTGAATCACAATTTCAAAATTCCACCAGACATACATTACTTTGGAACCGAAATTATTTTCTTTAACGATGTCTTTGGCTGGTTGACAGGGATAAAGCAATTGTTTCTATGCATCACGGTTTCGGTAATATATCTATTTTTCACCACAAGTGGCAATTCTCCAGACAAATCTATATTCATTGGATTACGGATAAGCTGACTGCAGATATCCACTCTACGTTCAGCCGGTTAAAGTGTCAGTTCATGAGGTATTGATCTACAGCTTCTGTTTGATTTTCCAAGTATCTTAATGTAGTGATGTATGGTATCTTTTGATGCACCAAGTTATTCTGAAAGCCTACGGGTACTTTCTTGTGGATTTTCTCGCAAAACTTGGCGTGTATCCTGAATATTCCATACTTTAGGTCTTCCAGAACATGGTAAATCTTTAATGTTTTAGTCTCCATTATTGAAACGTTGGAGCCACCAATGTATCACACTCTCACTAACGACACATTTCATTACAAATATTCTTCTAGCTGTGGCAGCCGCTTTATAATCGTATTACCAGTAGGATTTTAGAATTACTTTAAGTTTAAAGTTCGTTTTCTCCATTTTGTGATTGTCTATTGGCAACTAAAGACAGATATATGCTCGCAATGAACGCAAAACTAGCTATGGCATCTTGTAAATAGCATTGCCAAACCAAAGAAACCCAAAAAATTTTCCAAAATACCAAATTCAAAAAGCGATGTTAACTTATGAGACAGCCTAATATTACCAATTTTCAAAATGCTCTATACAATACGTTGCAGAGGAGACAGCGCAATGCTCTCTTTTAGAAGGTGGATAAGAAAAACTAGAGGGAAAAACAAGAGGAAAGAAGATTCAGAGCAGTAGGAGGAGGTAATAGAGATCCAGAGAAAAGAAAATAAGTAAATAGAATCTGGGAGGGAATCAGGTATGCAAAAATGCGAGTTAAGCTGCGGGTTCTGAATAAATACTTTGTCCTGTAAGGTCCTCTGACGTGGTTAGAAGCTAGGTATGGAATTTTAGCCCTTGTTAACACGAAGCTTGATGTTGACCAAGGTAACAGTGGAGTGGTGGAATTCCTTCATGCAGAAATCGTTTCACCCACTTGTCGCACGCTGGGTGTTCAGCCAACCGGAAAATGTGTCCTTTGACTAATCAAGAAACAAGCCAATCTATTGTTCTGTAATACCTGTAGATCAAATTACACTCCGGTTTGTGTAACACCAACAATGAAAGTGCCTTCCTCTTTACATGAAAGGATTCCAGGAAGTTAAGTGATTGTGGTTTCGATGATGTGATTGCCAGGTACCCTCCAGTACACAGAAACTTGCCAACGTAAAGACCAAATGAAATATTGGAACTCCCTTCTTGCACTCCTATTGTTTTATTTTACTTTCTATATCACTAATACATAGAACGTTTTACTAAACAAACAAAAATAATCTGTTTCACTCACATTATTTTCTCTGTCCATTCTTCACCAAATATTTCTAAAGAGCTTATTTAAATGGATGTAAACCAATTTAGAAAGGATTTTTGGACAGTTAATAGTGAAAGTGGGTCTTTTAGAAGTTCACGAGTCTGTTTAAAATAGAAAACTATTTCGCTCGGTGCTAAAGCTTTTAAAACTTCGGTAATGTCAACTTTGGTTTCTTGTGAAATGTGACAATCGCTTCATTTAAGAAGGCGGTGCATCTGACAGTGAGTTAAATAATAGTGTGACTTAGTGGGCTCGTAGAATTAAAAGTCCATTTTGCAGAAATTAAAAATCGTTCTTTATTTGCGTAGAAATACACTGTTCAATTCTCACGTAACAACATTACGTCACATACACACAGTCTACCAAGGTCGATGGCAATAACAAACAACGTTCTAATCAGCTCTCAACGCTTTTGTTACACAACTGACTCATCACTAGCCATGGCTTCTTTTTATGCACCCATTCATGAATTCCAGACTGTTATCGAATTTTCTCTAACATGTCACCAGATAAAACTCGAATGTTCTAGAATGTAACTATATCGGTGCCGGCAAGTCTTTCACCTCTGTGATATACTATACGTCTCTTGTTTACCGGCGCTATCGTTATTTGCCGGCTCCTTGTGAACGCTAGCCGCCTATCAATTCCTTTGTGTAAACAAGTCGCACGATCGTAGATAACGGCTCGCGACAATAGTTTTATAAAATGGCGAGTCAGTTGAATATAAGTATGACTCATACTGAAGCTTTTGAGATTTTACAAGCAACAGAGAGACTAAAATTAGAATTTTTTAACCCAAAAATCAAAAAACCAATACAGCATTGCATAAAAGTTTCTAGACTGGTGCAAGGAAAGGAATATACAAAATAATTATATCGAAGTTATATTGTTACAGTTCTTTGAAGAAAAAGCTAAAATAGGGACAAACTAATCAATGATAAAGCTTTTCTTAATTAAAACTAGAGCCACGACATCAATAAATACTACCAACATATAGCATTTTTGAAATTATATCTGAAGGTTACCAGCCAAAAAAAATTCAAAATCCTGACCAAATAAGAGGTAATAACTATTTAAAATTGTAATAATTGTACAATCAACAGTTTAGTTTTCTCAAAAGATAAGTAAGTTTTGGAAAAAGTTGTAATCTAACAATTAATTAAATTTTGTTACGATATTTTCGTCTTTTTATTATTTTCACTGTCGCCTTTACGTAGAATTTTGGGTTTTCTAAAAGTCATTTTGTCAACACTGATGCTGCGCAATACAAATGAATATCGCAACGTGATGAATATGATGACCATGAGAAAGGTAAAACAATACCATATATTTATATATAATATATCTATAAATATTCCGAAAGTCTCAAAATATTGTGTGATGCAGAGTTAAAATGGATTTTATTTTGTTTGTAGCTTTCGGCCTGCGACTTCGTTTCGGAATTACACCTACTTACAAAATAAAAGCATATATATATATAACCCTTGTATCATAAATAACTAGTGTATATTATATATACAGTGGAAGTTAGATTAATGCAAATTGTAAGAGTTGATCGTGATGTCATCGTTTGAAATTCTGCTCCTATATACCACCAGGAGAAAAAAGAAGTGAATAACGAATTATATTTAAGAAAAGTAGTTCTATTGGAAAATTCAAACGATTAACAAGAAATATCTAGCAAATGGTTAATGTAGTTCACATAAACTGTGTGCTTTGACATATCTACGTTTTCTATGCAACAGGGTTTTGTCTATATATTACACTTTACCGGTTATACAAAAGTCATTCATAATGAAGACCACTTTTGAAGGTATTCCTACAAAAATTCAAGATATACATTTATATTTTCCACGTAAATATCTTTTAAAATATTCAAATTGTTATAGCCATTTGGGGAAAATAATTTTTAAAATGCTTCATGTAAAAGGCAGTTTTTGAAATGGAATTCTTTTCAAATTCTTTGATCTTATTCTTGGAAAACACCGAATTCTTTTTGAGCTAATCAAGGCAGGCAAGCAGAGGCATTCACATAAATACACACGTTTTTTTCCTAAAATTTCTTGCAATTTAGATGCAGAAAAACTCAAAACATGTATTTTCAGTGAAATCTCGGTATCAAATTTTTGTATGTAATACAATATTTATTGTAAATATATAGAAAAGAAAATAATAATTACGTAATACACAATTTAAATTGTAAACAATACAAACAGCTATATGTTGTATGTATATAAAAGATTATCTGAAGATAATTATAGTATACGAGTGTACATGTGTACGACGTAACTCAAAAATAAGAATTTCAATACCAAATTTGGTATTAAAGTTCACCAGTTTCAAACAATGAGACATGAATAATTTCAAGTAAACTCTCGCCGCCTCACTCTTCCTAAACTACCCTTTACAGTAAAAGTGTTATTTAGTTTTTATTTTCTCAAAATCACTCTCTAATTACTTTGTTTAAAGCACCATATGTTTAAAATATTTTCATGGCATATAAAGCGCATATTTTTAATTTTTCGCCAGTAAGTTGTGAAGCTTTCTCCAGTTCAGCTAACTATGGAAGGTGGTTAAACCGTGTCAAACAGACAAACTCTTAGTGCTCAAAAATTATATTACGGATTAGCAGACAATGTCATATTTCTAGATATATTTATTACAGGTTTAGATTTTCAAGTGGTAGCTCACTATTCATTTTTTTCCCACATAGTCATGGAAGAAAATTAAATTTCAAAGCCATCGCATAACGATTCCACTTTTAAAACCGACCATCGCTTTATAAGTAAACAGATAATATAGATTTGGTAAGAATATTTTTCAGTACAGAAATTCGAGTAAATGCAACATTTTCAACATTTGACGGTTTTCCCACTTGTCAGCATTAACTTACATTCCATCATCCACCCCACACGTTTTACGTTTCCTTAGACAACACTGATTTTCCGAGATGCTCTCGTTCGTCCCCAGCTTCTTTTGTTCCAGAGATGTCTTGGACCATTCCTCCTCATTCATCTTCTTAACGTGCTCATGCAGGATTCACCTTTCAGTCCTGTCGATAACTGTCTCTTTCATTTCCATTAATTGTCTCAGTTCCTCATTTCACCTTCTTTCAGATCTGGATATTTTTGTCCCTCTACGAATGCTATCAATCTCTAGCATCTCTATTTTCCTTTTCTACGTCTATTTCTCATTACCGTTTGTTAATGTGCTCTTCATTATTACTATTTGGAGAATTCCCTTCTTTGTTTATAGGTTACATGACGTCAAGGTATCTGCACAGCTCGCTATGGGAAATCCTTTGTGGCTATCCCTTACAGGAGTAAGCTATGAAGCACAGTAGGCTAAAAGACGCGCTGAAGTCATCATTCCTGGCTCGAGGACTCGTTCCTTTACTGAAGTTACCCAGAGAGGGCGAAGAATGACCCGACAGCTTAACAGCTCTCTAGCGTCCACGGGGAATATTTCCTTTCAGCAATCATCCACACCATGTGTCCGTCAAGCGCACCTGAAACATGAGAAGGAAAGGAAATGACAGATGAGAAACCACCATAGTGTTTTCCTACCACCCAGGGAATACCACGAAAAACACAAAGACACAGTGGACGGTCAACAAAAATCTAACCTTGGACACTGGGATGCGAAACTCACCTCGCTCTCTTCCTTGTTTGTTTATCCAAATTACTACTGTACAGACTGTTTTTCGCCTTTTTATGCAACTATTTGCCTGAAGTATACATACAAGATCTACATTACAACCTCCTGAATCACAGATTACTAATCCCTACTGTATAAACTCACGTTATTATTTTATGGCCCATTTTAATAATTTATATATTCCCCAGACTTTCAATAATAATTGTATAACATGTTTTATTCGTGTTCGTTCTGAGATAACCTACTTCTAGTACATTCAAAAGAGCATAAAGTTGGCAGACTCTCGTGTTTGAACACCAAAACTACTAGATACTCCTTTACAATGACTGCATTGGAACCTTACTTTTTACTATAGGTGATTCCAAGTTTCTAATGAATTAATGGGGCTGTTTTATAAACTGTGAAAATTCAAAATCAAATAAAATTAATCATTTAACATAAGAACATTTCTTGCAGTTTGATATAAAACGATGAACCCCAGTGTTTCAGCCTGTATCATGTAGTACTTCTTCCCTTCTTGCAGGAGGGTTGAAAAGGATAAATGTTTGGACACAAAATCGCACTTATTTGCAGATAATCGCAACAACAATGTTATGCGAAATTAAAATCTATACCAAACATTTGTTATGATGTACTCACATGATCCCCCCCCCTCTTGTACATACTATTCTAGAAACCCTTACTCCTCTATCTGCTTCTCGTTAATTGAGACAAACGTCTAATTGCTAATTATCTTGTAGGTACATTAGAAATATGTGAATAGAGTAAACTTTAAGTGATAGTGAAATCTTTTAAAACTGGTCGTTAAGTGATGCTTTCTAAATTACATTTCGCTTTCCTTTGCCAATATATAAATGTATAAGAACTGGAAAATATAAATAAATAACAATTTATATCTCTAGAATGACTCACTTCACAAAGAAATGTATTTGACGTAGGTAAATTATATGTTTTAAAGAGATCTGCATGTTTATACAGTAAGATGTCTATCTCTTATGGTTTACCAGTCACGCAAAAGTCATCCACAATGAGGGAGATGCCCGCCTCTGTAACGTATTCTGCCTCATGTTCAAGAGGTCCAGTTCGAATCTCCATCAGGGTGAGTTACAGGATAAGGTTTCTTCCCGGGTTCTCCCTTATCCTGAAAGATAAATGTCTAGTAACTAGGGATGGATCGATATCAGTTTTCGATGCCGATACACGATATTTTCCTCGATCCCAGATACTTCGATATTCGATACCGCCAATTGTACTTCTAGCTCCAATACAAAATAGAATGTTGAGTGAACTGTTTAATGACAATAAAATTAAATAGGTGAACATATTTAATGAGACGAAACTTAAAACCAGCAGTGTTCTTATTTTTAAACTCTACTTACACATTTAAAAGTAAAGAATTCCAATTTTAAGAGTTTGTGTTCAAAAATACTAGCATTTTCCTCTTTCGGAGTCAAGTCTTCTTCTTTTTCTGTCACGTTTGAGTGCTGTGTGCTAAGTAGTCTTTCATAAAAAACTATTGCGGGTGAAATACTCACATATTTATGGACTACTTGGCATTACAGTGTCAAGAAAGCACCGGAAATTGATCATATAAAAATCTCGTATAAGAGGGGACTATTTTTTACGTCCTCCAACGTTAAGACATATTGGACGATGAACGGAATGGACGAAATGATGCTCAAATGAGACCAGGGTCCATAGAGCTTATGAGTTATCTGAAATTCGTCTTTTAGGATAACGGAAACCCCCGGAAAACCCTTATCCATGTAGCTCACCCTGACCGAGATTCGAACTCGGGACCTCTTGAACGTGAGGCAGACACGCTACCACCACACTACCGAGGCGGGATTCGAATTCATTGTTGGTACATCTTTCAAATAAACCAAATCGGAGTTTGATTGTCAAATCATCTAGTTTGTTTTACAAGGCGCCATTTTGTTAGTGCATTTCAAATGTGTGTTGTGATTTTACACTGAATGCTCCTTTATGACTTCTATCGACTGAAAACGGGTGCCTTGAAGTGGTAACTTGAGTTTTGGAAAGAGAAATAAGTCGGTCAAAGCCAGATCACGTGAATACACTGGTTATTCGATGAGATTTGTTGAGTTTCTGACCAGAAATTTGCTCACAATGATAGCCTTGTGAGCTGGGATATTATCGTGGTGCATAAACCATGAATTGTCTTTCCACAAATCTGATCCTTCTGGCAGTATTAGTTCTCTCAAACTCCGCATAAGGCTCAGATAAATAGTCTTTATTTACCATCTGACCTTCTGGCAGGAATTTCCAGGAATTCCCTAGCAACACCACCATAATCGAAAAAGAAAACTGTCAACATGTCTTTCAGTTTTGAAACAGTTTGATGTGTCCTCTGGGTTTCGGTTCAGTTGGAAGGCGCTCCTCTGAAGCTTGTTGACTGGTTTTCCTGTAAAACTCATAAACCCACGTCTCATCACCAGTTACATTGCGTTTCATGAACGAGGGATCGCAGCTGGTTCGTTCTAGCGTGTCTTCAGCGATCATTATGCGATTGAGTTCTTGCAAAATGTTCCAATCTTTCGATACTAATCGAGCGGCAACACGTGTCATGCCCAAACAATCGTTTAAAATAGTACGAATCGATTCGTGAGACACTGAAAGTTCAGCGGTAATTTCTCTCAGACCTAAATAACGATCTCCAGACACCATTTCCTTCACTTTAGCGATGTTCAGTTCATTTGAAACTTGATAACCGACCGAGAGATGCAAATCTTCCACCAGATCTCGACTACCTTTGAATTCACTGTATCACTCATACGCACATGTTTTTGATAAAGTTGATTCACCCTAAGTTTTCTGTAAAAATTGTAATCAATTTTCACGGAATAGAATTTGCAATGCAAAGTTTGAGACAGATGCTTTGCTCACTATGATTGAGAGAGAGTTTTGAAAATTTTGATTTCGTTTTCCTGTAATCTAGTGCACCAGAAAGAGGAAGTGACAAATCGTCGTTGAGATATACAGTGAAAACTGACAACTGGCACTGAATTTGACACAGTGTTTCTGTACAGGTACCACATTCCCGGAAATTTCTTGGGCATTGCAATGTTCTACTTGCGGCAATTATATTGTGTAATTTTAAAATAAAATAAAAATTACAGAATATCCGCAGTATCGAATACTTATCGAGAGAATTTTCTAAAGTATCTTTCGATGTCGATACCATGCAAGTATCGTGAGTATCGATGACCTATCTTTACTGGTAACTCTAAGCACTATGGACCCTGGGCTCATTTGAACATTATTTCACCCATCGTTCGATATGACTTTACATTAGAGGGCGTAAATTAAAAGAAAATGAAGAGGACATCAGAGGGCGTTCCCAGAAGATTCAATAAAAACATGTCTATTATTAAGGCTGTCAAAGTCCTCCAAAATGTTTAAATGTAAAGCGGTAGTTTGGGGTGGGGAGAATTTCTTAGATATCTTGGTGTCACAACCTTGAAAGTTTCTCAACGAAATTTAATCAACTTGCTTTAATCGACTTGTTTTAATCGACGGGTTTACACCATACACACGCAATTTTTTTTCTGAGAAATTTTTTTCGATTTAGAAGACCTCAATGTATATTTCCATTGTATATTGCATTCCCAATGTACATTGGAATCTCTTATAGAATTTTTAGATGTAATGCAATACCTCCTCTACTGCTAGGTGCGTGGTACAGGAAATAATGCTTATTTTCAAAGTTTGAAAAGATATAGCCTTGGTATACAATTTAGGTTGGTATGCAATATCTCCTTTACCTGGATAAGTAATGTAGAAATAAATCCAGAGCAAAAATTCCAAGAATTTCATTCATATTCATATAAAAATAGGGTATATTATGTGGTTGTGTATTAGCTACAAGAAACCTTCAATAAAAGAGCGACAAAGAGAGGGTTATATGACGGGATATCTGTGTCATGTTGCAGGTGTGGAATGACTACCAGCTACAATGGGATGAGGCGGACTATGGAGGAATCGGAGTCCTTAGATTGCCGCCGGACAAAGTCTGGAAACCGGACATAGTGCTCTTCAACAAGTAAGTTCTGTCTAAACTCTCTATCTCTGACAGATCCTTTCATGTTGTTCAGGAAACAAACACATCGAGTCTCAACTTTCTGTAGATTACCAAAATGATTGCTTTCAACAAATTTAACCATGAAGTACACTATCTAAGTGTAAACGCTTGTGCTGTGCTACTGTTTCAGAATTGTTTACCTCCAAAATATAGGGATATGTATAATAGTTTAAGGGATATAAGAATTTGTGCTATTCAATAATCAGTTCTTCAGTATGGATCATGCATACAAAGTTGCAAATGAGACATAAAAACAATACCTTTTGTATAACCTAATTTCAATTTCATACGAATAACTTACATAGTTAAATTAATTAGCCAAAATGGCAAATGCTTGCAGTGCTGAAACCATTTTGTCCCTAATATATAGACTATATTTCAATATTTTTTCAATTTTGCCTGTTTTATTTTAAGGTTTAAGGTTTGTTTTAAAGAAATGGCCAAAACTAGATTTCTATCTGCCTAAATAACATTATAACTTTATTTATGCTTAACCATGCCAAATGTTAGTATTTATACAACTGGTAGCAGTACTTTAATGGGCCTCATTAAAGTACACCTGTTCATTAAAATATTGGTATTCCACCAATCAGAAATGTGCACGTAACATTGTCAAAGCGCAAGTATCCATTATCTCATTTCGATCGACAACTTTACTAGCGCCAATTTAGAAAAAAAAAAAAAAAAAAAAAAAGTCAACATGTCTGACACTAGTAACAGTGACGTGAACTTACACCCCCAAAAATTACGGCAAAAGCACTCAATGGTACCAATAACTTGTTTCCACGAAAGTCAATAAGAATGTACGATAAATTCAATTCACAATTCATGGATTGGAGAATTCCAAAAGTACCAATTCGTTCTCAGAAAATGTATTCGTAGTGTGTTTCGAAGAACTGTCTCAAAATATGAAATAATCGACCTTGTGGACTCACTATTCTATTTTGAAATCATCACTCGACATTAGGCACCAAATTGGCTTATCTAAACACTCAAGACTGAACTGCTTACTAAAACGCAAATCAAAAGAATATAAAGGAAAAGACCTAAACATTTACGCCTGATGAGTTGAAAACATTTATAAATGAAACACCTGATGTTAAATATCTCATGATAAAAGTAAGTTTGAATGAGTAAAGCCAGACTTTTCAAACTTTTTCAAACCTTAGCCTACACATGGACGGTGTGGAAGAAATGAATATTTCCATCAATTTACCTAAAAACAAAAGTAAGTTTCTTTTTTTAATGTTACCAGTGTTTTGTTTTAATGTTTTAGTTTAAATTGTGTCACACGTTAACAGCTGTTTATAGGGAAGAAATCAATATTTCTGCGCCTGCGTACTACGTACTACAGCTAAGACAAAAGAATAACGACACAGACAAAGCAATAACGATTGTAATATATCGCTCAAGCGTAAAATTAATACTTTGAAATCAAACCTTTAATTTAGTTACATGATCGAGGATAAACAATCATATGAAACTTGACTATAATTGTAATTAAAACGCTGGTATCATAATGATTAACCTCGCTTCGCTTCGTTCACTTGGTTAATAATAATACTGGCGTTTTAATTACTACCATTATAGTCCCGTTGCATAATATACTCTTTCACTTCAATAAAGCAGTTTTTCTAAATATTTAATCATGTATGTTTTTAGAAATATTATCAAACATAGAAGCGCGCATCTAGTTAGTTTTTCAACTGTCGAAGAAAACGTTTAGAAAACCGTACGTTGTGGGCAAAGAGCTTTAAAACTTAGATATAAAATTTTGGGCACCTTTTTAACTTCTAAAACATGGTGTAGCAGTCTGCCGTTTTAAATAATACCCAACACACACCCGCTTCAGTAGCGTAGGTGGTAGCGTGTCTGCTTCGTGTTCAACAGTTTCTAAGTTCGAATCTCGGTCAGGGTGAGTTATACAAATAAGTTATTTTCTGAGGCTTTCCCTTATCCTGAAAGATGATTATTGGGTAACTCTAAGCTCTATGCATCTGGGCTCATTTGATCATCGTTTTACCCACTTCATTTATCGTACGATATGACTCAGCCTTGTAGGATGTTAATATTAAAAATGCAGCGTTTTTGCAAAATATAACATAAACATTTACTGCATCCAACAACGTATATTCTTTAAAATCAAGTTTTTGACAAATTTGAACTGAAACTAAGCCATTAAACTATGTTTTGCAAAACAGTATTGGATACACAGGGTACAGCAATGTGTATAAAAGAGTAGAGAAGAAACGTTATGCTAGACTAAGAATTTTGAGGTTAGGATATTGGGATCGAAGAAACTGTGTAACTACAGAAGCGCTGCATTAAGAGATTGAATTCTGGCTTTATGAAACATATCTACATCATTCCAATTCATAGTGACTGTATACAAGTATAGTATATATTCCATTTCTCCCGTTTATTTAGTACTTTTGGATAGGTTAGTTTTCCTATACTCAGAATGAAACTGGGCAAAAATGTTAATTTACTATTATGTCCTTCTTTTAGGATTTTTTTCGTATAAACACTTTTATAACACAACAAAATCTTGTAACGCTTAGCAGCAAAGGGTGTGGTTGTACATCTTTTTTCTGGCATTCTTGATATCTTAGGATATTCTCATATTTTTCCTAAAATTTTAAACTTCCTTGTACAAATGTTAAATTAGCTCCTGATATATATTTTATTTTAAAATATCTAAAACATCTATACGCGGAATTTTATATGGTTCTTTGTGGATAAATCTTCCAATTTCTGCGTTGTATTGCTTCAGTCACTCTTTTAAAATAATCTTTATGTTTCAATTTTTTATTTCTAAACTATTCTTCCCAATATATGTTAGCTAAAACTTGTGTTACGCCACTAGGTTCAGAAAAGTTTGAGTACTGGGAAGATGGAATCAGACTGAAAAATCCAACGCGAAAGCTGGGATTTGAACCATAGATCTTCCTGTCTCCGTCCGGTTGCTCTTGCCAACGGGATGGAGACCGGAAGATCCGTGGCTGGAATCCTGCCTGTGCATTGAATATTTTAATCTGATTCTACCTTTCTAACCTTATCCTGTACAGGGCTAGTATGAAAGAACAATTAATTTTAAAGCTTGATAAATACAGTTTTTGAAAAAAACCGAATGTCACTCATGAATAAACATTTAAGCAAATTTAAAAATATACTCATTAAATAACTTATATAACATACTTTTATAACACAATGAAATGTAACGTGTAATATCGAGTAAGTTCAATAAGGAACATAAATAATATATTATTTACCAATTATGAAGATTGTATCACAAGCAGCATTTGTTAAAAATCATTTAAAATCACACTCCTTTATACACACAAAAAACGTCGTATCACGTGTTCCAATTATGAACTATTTATACCGATGGTTCCCGGTGTGACAACAGTAATGGCTATGCGGTGGTTGCTCCTAACCACACCTTGATGTATAACCTACTACATACTCTCACCATTTTCTCCAGTGAACTGTTTGATATCCGTTTCGTCATGGATTACACATAAAAAATGAAGACTTCAAATCATTCATTATATACAAAGATTCCCTGAGTGCATTAATGGCTATACAACTACGATCTCCTTGCAACACCTTGGTAAGGGAGATACTGAATTATACAATGAACTTATTTCATCAGACAACTGATTTTGGCATGGATACCATCTCACTGCGTCCTGCGCCGTGGCGTAGCGGGCTAAGGCAGCATGCCTTGGTCTCTGGCCACGGAAAGCGGCCCGGATTCGATCCCACCCGTGTGGTGGGGATTTTAGGTCCCCGGTATAGGACCGGTGCCCACTCAGCATCGTGAGGAAAGTGAGGAGCTTACGCTAGGTAAGCGAGCCTGGTCACGGAAACCAACATTCCACATCTCCTCCCCGTATCGGTGGGATGATCGTCCATCTCTGCCGTGCATAAGTGGGCGTGAGGCCGGCAGTCGGGTTGGTAGGCCTTGGCCCTCTAAGGGCTGTCGCGCCATGGGTTATTATATTATTACCATCTCACTGTAACTTGCTGACATTGCCGGAAAAGAAGCTACCAAGCATCCTTCAAACTTACCAGCGCTTAAATTTCCACATGAAGACTATTTACGACATCTTGAAAGAACTATCCTAAATCGATGGAAGATAGATTGGGCAATCTCATTCAAGTCTGCCCAATACCTAATCTGTCTACAACTATTAGATCACTAAACCGTCGAGACCACGTACTGATAACCCAACGTGAACTTAGTCCTACGTGTACTCTGTGTGATTCTACTCGTCACCATGTTTCCCTGTTTCCCTAAGATACAATAACCAGCGACTTCAGTATAGAGTTCCTGAAAATCTTCAGCTTGCTTTGGGTAATCAACAGTGATCAACTTATCATGGCATACAACATTAATGATTAAATACAAAGTAAACTTCAGGTATTTCACTGACTGAAAAAGTGTAGTTGTGCATTTTTTTTCATGTAATTCTCAATGTTAAGTTGCGATATGACTTTATTGTTGAAGGGACTTTAAGTAATAAATAAATTTAAAAAGTCAAAAAAACTTAAGGCACTAAGTTTGGCTTTTGGAAAAATCATAGACCAGTCCACACAGGTTTTGCATACATCATAATTTAAGGTCCAGACTGTTATTTAGTTCCTAGAGTTTATAAATAACATAGTTGACCTTGGAGGGATACCATCCCGTCTTGAGTTAGCTTTGGTTTCGGAGTTTGTTTTGCCCCTGTGGAGATATCCTGAACAAAACTGTGCTGAGGCCCTTGTCAGTTACTAAATAACTTATTTGGATTTCAGTATGGACCACAAAACGTCTTCCTTGTTCGTGTTGTAGTGAATTTTCTGAAAATATCCTCTGACTTACTCTTTTCTGGACAACCTTTGTCTAAACCGAAAGAGACAGGCAAAATCTAACTCTATCAAAATATGGATCCCTTAAAAGCACACAATTTACTTCAAATACATCCCTTTTTGTAGAGTTATTCAATTCCGATGTATTTCTTGTTGCTGCCCTAAATTTTGCAATTTTAGGCTTTTTCAAATATGAAACAATTATAACTATAATTATAATTAAAAATAATTATAATTCGGATAACTGCTGACGATGGGGACAAACCGTTCTCCAAAACATGTCCAAGTAAGAATAATTTAAGTAATGTTTGTGTTTGAATTACCGATTCATTACTTTCAAATGTTAAATTCATCACTGTTTCTAACCTTTTGCTTCAAATAATAGAAAATAATTATTTTCTTGGCCATGCAAATAGAATGAAATTTAAAGGCAATCACATAGCGACCATCTATCTACAAGGAATTGTGTAATAAAACCATTTCTGCAAATGTTTATCTCTATTAACGTGAAGAAGATAGAAGATAAACATTTTTAAGTAACAGAAACTAATGTGAATGTACATTTCGTTACAGTTTTATGTTAAAAAAAATGCTGGATCAAAAAGTAAAGAAAAGGAGAAGGCTTAGGGGGAGGAATGGAGATAGTAAAGAAAGGAGATAATCCATTCGTAGAGTAAACACATTTTACATCGCTGCAGCTTGGATGACCTGCAGAAACAGAAGAAAAGGAAAGCAGAACTACAGAAAATAAGTCTTGGCAGATCCCTAGGGTCGCGCTTGCTTCTGTACTAAGAGCTGATGGTTCAGTTATAATCTTCAGCCGACCTTTCCTAAATCCGTGGTCCCACTGAGTAGAGTGTGTCAAATCTCGCTTCATCATGTTTAACTTTTACGGCATTTCGCTTCACTGGTCATAATTCTCCTATAACTCCATGCAGCAGGTTTCTTAAGCTTAATGTGCGGCAACAACTCTTGGTGTGAAACGATGTGAGCAGCTTGGGAACTTTAGTATGGACAAGTCGTAAGCATGTGCTCTCGCTATCACAAGCAGTCAGAGAAACAGACCGACCGACCGACCGACCGACCGACCGTGATGATGACAGGCTTCACACAGCCCGAAGATTTTCCCTGCATACGGACTCGTTTACTGCGCTCAGTTGTCATATTCAAGCGGCGGCAAGTCAAAATGAACCCAACAAATGAAACGCATCACTCGATCTATACCGGCGCCGTCCTTAGTTTGTGTGGCGATGTAAACAAAGTGGGACTGCACCGGTAATTGTGAACAGTGGGAATAATCACGTTATTTTACACAGCAGATGGCAAACTTGTACGCTGTCAACGAACTTCTATGCAAAGTTTTGCTTTGCCGTTTTCGATGTTTGAGTCGCTTACGCGGTAGCACTTTTACGTTAAAATTAAATGCAAAATTGTGTGTACTGCGTAATATACTTTTCCTTTTGTATGTTAACAAGTGACTGAATGCTTACAATAATTACTTAAATATTTGATTTCTTCACACAAACCTCATTTGTAAATTAAATGTTAAGACATGGGTCTTTCTGCGGAATAACAGTGTTAAATAACTGTATGTAACCACTTCGCAATGACTTGAAAGTTCAACTGGTACGCAACTAAAATATATATATACATTACGTACTAATTGGAATCTCACAACGGACAACTCTTCAACGACTTCCACTTCGAATCTTCCTTTGATAATTTTTCCGCCACAACAATATATCTTCACGCTCAACAATTCTGTTTTCTGTTTCTGTTCCAAATTACAGAAGAATAGTGTGGAAGGTGGTTTTTCTAAAGCTCGGCAAATCGGGATTATTGTTTACTGCTTGAAGCACTTTTGTAATTGTTGGTGGCTGATTTCTTTCAAAGAAGCTATGCATCTTGCGTGAACAGCACTTTTAAAAAAGTCATCACTTTCACCTTCCACATTTACTTCTTTCTCGATGTTTTCCTGGGATGGAAAGCACTTCACTTCACTTCGAGGGGCAGTAATACTTGGCGCCAAAACACCAGTTTGTTCTGCTTACAAATTAAGTCCTACATTGCTGAAGTCAGGTATTTTTCACACAACTTGCAAAACACGTTCAATATAATTTGTTTTTTTTTTTTTCACTTTTTAAAGGTTTCCCGTTGTGATGTTTACATATTACACGGAAACAGCCATGTTTTAAACTGATTCTACCGCTTCCTTCTGCGTTTAAACTGCGCAAGCACAGGGTGCACTCTGATTAGTACATACAATTTCGCTTACTATATTAACTAAAATACTAATTAATTACTGTTTGATTGCTGCATTTGTATATTTTGCGTTGTATTTATTATTTCCCAACTATATTTTTCATCCCCAGAGAGTTACAGGGCTAATCAGCCAATGATGTCATACACGTAAAAGTGCTTTTGTTTACATTGCTCCATAAACTAAGGACGGTGCCAGTATAGCCTTCTGTTTGCGCTTGCGTTTTCAACAACAAAATCTCGAGTGTTGCATTCTCATGAGTTTTTCTACATCTGTAGACAAACTATTCTTACAAACGCTTATTCCTATATTTATTCAAATTATTCCAGATATTTACAGAAATTAATTTATTGCTAATTTTCTTGAAAATAGGCTTTTAAAAAGCCAAAAGTAATCACATATTTAAAGAGAGGCTTGCTTTGTGTCGAATAACGACTTCCCATTTGTGAAAAGTATAACTATTGGACAATTCAAACAAATAATAAGAATATATCTGAAGTGTTTCATTCCGCTAAAACGTATTTGAGAAAGTTTATTTTTCAATGAGACCTGTGTCTTTTGTAGATTTTGTCTTACGGTTTACCAGTAATGCAAAATTCCATTAGAATGAAGACGACTTCTGAAATATTACCCGAAAATTCAATATATACATTTCATTTTTCACGAAAATATCTTCAACACATAATATTTTTATTAAAATTGTTCGAGAAATTTTTAGAAAATAAACATTTTTGAAAAATGCTCCATATAAAACTATTTTCTTCAAAATCTTAGTCTCGCATCCTCGGAGAGAAAACCTTCAACATCGCCCACATCCAAAAAGGTTCGAACTCGATAAGTTTGAAAAACGTGTTGCACGCAGAACTTTCCTCGAGTTTTAAGAACAGAGAATAGAAATTCCTACAATATGTAAAACTCGTGAATACCGTTAAAAAGGTCCCTTTTGAAAGCAGAAGGACACATTCTGGGGAATAATTAAAGGCTTGGAATATCCATTTTGCAGAACAAAAATACTTCGCGTTACGTACGCTGTGGTAATGTTTCGATGGTCAGACTGAAGGGTACTATATTCCCATCTTCTCTGACCTCTCTAAACCGAGCCATACTACACCAAACAACTGCACTCATTTGTCAGACAGGTAATACTTTGTTATTATCAGATGGACAGTTTCCCTTCAACAGATACTTGATTACACACAATTTTTATGTAAAACTACAACGGACGGAATCCTCTCTCATAGTGTAAATAAACTAAGGTGCTCCAGAGCACAGATAGCCTGAAGTCATTCATCTCTCCCCCGTCGTCACAGATTCGCTGCCTAATTTATGCGTTTAAGTGAAAACATTGGTCACTGTTTGTTTCACCAGGAATGTTCTTTTGTCTCACTCCATAAGTATGTACGAAGTGGCAGGAACATTTATACAAGCTGTTACAACTTATACTTTGCTTCTTCCTTCCAGGACCGAACAATTCTTATGAGTAAGAACAATGATACAATTAAGCACAAAATTAGTATGTTTTAGCTGAACTAATACTCAATGTTCCACATATTGCTAGTGCTTACCTAGAAAGCGTTCCGTTAGGACCTTTCTAACATTCTCAGCTAATGTCGACTGTTGAATTTTGATTTGGTAAACTCCTTGGAGGCGATAGGGGTTCTTTGTTGGTGAATTGAAGTTCGGATTCTCTTTAAAGGCGGTGTCGAAAATTAACAGTTTTCTTTCATATTTCTTTATGAGCATCTTTTCCAATGGTTAATGAAGTTGTACCCTGGACACTTTAATAAATAGATTTCTTCTTCTGTATCATGATTATCACTCCAAAAATGGTGCTCTACTGCCTATTTAGCTATTTATTTGTTCTTGATGTTCCCAAAATGCTCTTTAAACCTAAGGTTAAAATTCCCTTTAACTTTGCCAAGGTAAAAATCGTCACAGCCCTCGCAAATTGTCCAGTACACATCTTAAAGAGCGTTCGTCACATTTAAGTTTCATTAAGGTTTCCTGATAGTCGTTCTTGAGTTCCAAGAAGAGGAAATGGCCACAGGGAGCTAGAGATGGGCTGTAAGGTGGATGATTGATCTTCTTGAACCCGCATTTCCTCACAGCTTCCTTTGCAACAAGAGTTGTGTGCACATATACGTTGTCATGAAGATGGAGCACACCTCCACTAACTTTCCTCACCTTTAAACTTTGATGAAAGCACGTTGTCTGTGCAGCAGGATAGCATAGTACTTAATTAGTGACCTTCCTCTCTGAAGTCAATGAAGAGATTGCGCCACAGTCCCAAAAATTATGGACATATTATTGGTTGATTGAGTGACCTTGGCTTGGTGGTGCTTTGCTAGATTTAAATCATTTCTTTGATACTCTTTTGGGCTTCTTTTTTTTTTTTTTTTTTTTTTTTTTTTTTTTTGTAATTTACGTCCTCCAACGTTAAGTCATATCGGACGATGAATGGAATGGGTGAAATGATGCTCAAATGAGCCCGGGGTCCATGGTGCTTAGAGCTACCCGACATTTGTCTTCAGGATAAGGGAAAACCCCGGAAAAATCTTATCCAGCTAACCCACCCTGACCGAAATTCGAACTCGGGACCTGTTGAACGTGAGGCAGACATGCTGCCACCACGCTTCTGAGGCGGGCTCTTTTGTACAAAGGATCTAGTATAGAGCCATAGTTTCATCTCTTGTAATTAAAATTATCAGAAATTATCTCTCCTTAGCACGGCAGAGCTCCAAAAATGCCTAACAACAAGTGAGGTGGTGCATTTGGACTGAGCAAAGAAGTTTTTGCATCCATTTTGCAGCAGCCTTAGTCATGTTTAAATGATCATCAATAATTCGAAGGACTGTTTCAGAAATGTTCAACCTGCAGCCGACCAAGCTGCGCGCTCTTAGTCTTCAAAGCTTTCTCGATCCATTCGAAAATGTTTGGTGCATTGTTTTATGAGAAGATCAAGGAGATGTTTCCCCATACACATCGTCCAATTGCTGTTAAATTTCATTTGGAGTATCTCCCCCTTTTGTTAAGAACTTAATAACAGTTAGATACTCAATTAGGAATATGTCAAAATCTTCTACGCATAGCCATCTTTATACAAGTATATTTGAACAACTTAAGACAGCGGAGCGTAAGTTCTGCTACAATTATTTAACAGATAATACACCACAATAGGATTTTGTGCAGGCAATAATCCTTATCGGAGAGGCTGGAAATTTATGGATCTACCCTCGTAGGCTGATCTCGAAGATGATAACTACGGCATTGCAGCTATGGCCAATGAATCACGAGTACCTTAAACAAACCTACTCAAGCGAGATTTCAAATGTTTTAGACTAGTCCACCGTGAACCTTATCTCGGAAATACAAGAACTTTATTTGTTATAGCAAGACAGTAAGCGTATGTTACAATAATAACCATTGTAAAAGGATAGTACTATTGTGTCAAGAAAGTTCCGGCAATTGGTCAATGAAATACAAAATACGTATTATTTATCCAATTTTATTTTATCACCTTCAAAGTAGACTCCTTCCGAAATTATACATTTATGCCTACGAATAATCCAATTATAAAACATTTTGTAGGTGTTTTTTGGAATCTTAGTTGTCACCGCGAGTTTTCCTTTATGTCTTCTACTGACTGAAAACTGGTGCCTCGAAGTGTAATCTTGAGTTTTGGAAAGAGAAAGAAGTCAGCTGGAGCCAGATCAGTTGAATATGCTGATAGTTCGATTAGATTTGTTGAATTTTTCCCGGAAATTCATTCAAAATGATAGCCTTGTGAGCTGGGGTGTTATCGTGTTGCAGAATTTGTAAGTTGTCTTTCCACAAATACAGTCCTTTTCGCCGTATTTGCTCTCTCAAAACGCCGCAGAACGCTCAGATATTAGTCTTCGTTTATCGGCAACCTCTTTCAGACCTAAATGACGATCTTCAGCCACCATTTCCTTCACTTTAGCGAGTTCAATTCAGCTGAAACTTTTGATGGCCGACCAGAGTGCGACAGACACTCCACCACCTCTCGACCACTTTTGAATTCACTGTACCACTCATACGCACGTGTTTTTGATAAAGTCGACTCACTGTAAGCCTTCTGTAACTTTATCAGCAATTCGGCACACGATATACCATTTGCAATGTAAACCTTGAAGCAGATTCTTTGTTCAATATTTCTATTCATTGTAAAATCGCAACATACATTTGAGATGCATTAACAAAATGGCTCCCTGTAAACAAACTAGAAGACAGATGACAAACTCCGCGTGGGTATAGAGGAAAGATATACTAACTTAGCGACAGCAGTAATTTGGAATCCCTTCCTAGTCGAGACTTTTTATATGACCAAATCCCGGTACTTTTTGACAGAATATATTCTCATACAAGTACTCTGCGTGAATGTATGTACTACAGGCAGAGCGTTGAGGGGTATTGAATTTCACTGACATAGCGCTGCATTCGCTTGTTATCTTGTTTACCAGAAGAGCAAAATATTAGTAAACAGGCGTACAGTAAGTGACCTAACACAAACAGAACTCTGTATCTGATATGAAATTAATTATTATACGCAAATGTAAATTATCATTGCATCCGCACCTTTGTCGCTTGACGGCCGCGCCGTGGCTCAGTGATTAGACCGCTTGGCTCTCACCAAGGCGGCCCGGTTCGTTCCCAGGCGACCGCAAAGTGAGATTTGTGGTGGACAACACGGCGCTGGGGCGGGTTTTCTCCGGGACCTCCGGCTTCCCCCGCCATTTCATTCCGCCGGTGCTCCATCTTCATCTCATGTATCATCAGTGTCACCGCCTGCGGTGCCGTATGTAGTAAACACTACACATTTCTTTTTTCTTTTTTTCTTTTTTTTCTTTTTTTTCGCTTGACACAAAGAAATTTTAATTTCTTCTTTTTTCTCCTTTTCACAATATTAAATTAGTTATATATGATTTCTCTTGCCTGCCGATGTATGACACGTTGCTATGCAGAAGACATGCTGGCATCTGAATAAAGTGCATGTACTCCGACCCACTTTGTATGTCCGATAGACTCGGGTAAACAACTCCGGTGTTAAAGATTGTTTTCGATACGTCTCAACACTTTGCCATGTAGTATATCCCATAAAATCTTTTGGGAAACAATTTTATTCAACTAAGTTAGGTGCATGGTAGAGAAAGCAAATTTAAGAAACACTGCATATTATCGCTAAACAATAGAAGTACCTACTTAAAATTCAGAAACAAAAAAGTTTAAAATGTCTCATAATTTAGCTTAAAAATAAATATATTCTTCGTATATTAACGGTACCTATTAGTGAAAAGGTGGCATTTTACGTTAAATACATAAATTATTAGCCAATTCTATTTATTCAGAAATCCAATGCAGTTGATTCACGTAATATAGTCCAATTTTATTTGTAAGTCGAATGAGAATATTATGAGAACACTTATTTGGAATCGAAAAGCAGGATATAGTGACTAATATTTTAGCCGAACCCTCGCCCTGGTATACCTACGAGATAAAATCCTGGTGAGTTTGCCTCACCTCCAGGAAATGGGCTACACATAATATTCCTGAAAGCCCTATGTGTAACGAAGGGGAAAGCGTGCTTAGCCTAATGTACCTTCCTTTCCTTTTCTTTATATTCTCATTGCTCGCAGAATACTCGCATATTGCCAGCATTTGCACATTCTCGAAACCTAGTTTCTTCATGAACCTTTGGTTTATGTAAGTGCAATCTGCATCCACTACCTTGGAAGCCAAGCTCATGTGGTTTAAATTTGAACTTCACTTCGATGATCATCATGCCCCCTCCTCCAACGAAATTGATGGTGAGCGTATTTGATTGTCATTACCAGGTTCTTCGATGGAATTTGTGCTGGTTAGTTTAAATGTCTGCTACTCTAGGATCTTCTCCATTATCCCCTTCGTCCTAGTTTTCTCAGATGCAGCTACTGCGAGACAAATTTGAATCAATATAATCATGTCCATGTGATTTTATATGTGTATGTTGTCAATCTTTTATATTTGTAGCTTTATTTCCAGCTGCCCATTCTTGTGTATAAAGGTTCCATTATATATTATTAATTAAGGGGTTCATAACAATTAATTATTTTTCAAAATAACAAATATTTAGAATTTTGATCCTAGTGCTCGAAAAAATATATCAATGGAAAGTCCCTGAAAATCTGTATAACATGGCATAACCCTAAAGACTTATTACCAATAAAGTAGGTGTAGTTACGAAGGAACGTCTGCAAGTTTTTCGATTTACGAATACGGGACAACTTCCGCAAATCTTTTGATACCCTTAGGGTGGGCATTAAAGGTTACTGTCCTTCCTTTTATGTAGCTAGAGAGCAAGTTTACCGTTTCTCAGGTATTGCAGCTTATAAGAATTGTTTGGAATTTACAGGTTCAAAGAAGGAACAAATGACCTAAAGCTATAAAAGGAAATAATCAGTGGGAAGAGAGAAATATTAGTTTGAGATGAGAAAATTCAGAGGCTTGATACAATTAAAGAAAACTAAGTGCTGGGAAAATTGGGCAGTCTGGCGAATTCTTTGTCAGGGAGAGCAGGTATCCCATAGCAGCACCAACGGGCGCTAGATAATCTACATCGCAGGAGGCGCGAGGTACATCCGACGGTATTTTGATATTCACCTATTAATTAAATTACAGCTTAGAAGAAGTGTATTTACTTCCGTGAGTGATTCATATATTGGTGAGAACTTGCAGACGTCAAAGTAGCTAGGAACGCCGACACCAGGATTATACAAGTTTACTTTAAGAAAAAACCTTGAAAAAGCCTCAATTCCTTCTCCTATCACACCACCAGCTCCATCTCCATAATCATTAGCAGACGTTCCAGATACTCGTCGAGGCAGTCTCTAATATTATAGCACCTCCTCAGCTACAATATCGACGAGTACGGCGAAAGACAACAAATCATCGCTTCGACGACCGAAGAAAAGAGGAAATTTCAAGAGAACGCGACGTATTGAAATGCAATATACACTGCCTTATTTTTTCACTGATGGCCGATCAGCCGGCCGGAGTTAGCTGCATGGGCACAGTACTGCTCACCGTTCCTGGCATGCACCTATCTCCACTTCAGTGTAAGTTCGGCCGTTACTGGTGCGGGTTCCTGTGTTCTTTGTGGTCAAATTGTGATTAGTACTGTAATAATGCCAAGAGGTAAGGCCACGCCGTGGCTCAGTGGTTAGACCACTTGGCTCTCACCAAGGCGGCCCGGGTTCGATCCCAGGTGACCGCAAAGTGAGATTTGTGGTGGACAACACGGCGTTGGGGCGGGATTTCTCCGGGACCTCCGGTTTCCCCCGCCATCTCATTCCACCGGTGCTCCATCTTCATCTCATGCATCATCAGTGTCACCGCCTGTGGTGCCGTTTGTAGTAAAAGCGGGCGTTAAACACTACACACACACACGCCAAGAGGTGTGCACACTTTAGCACACCACATTGTCATGTATGATTCACGCGTGTAACTTGTAGAAAAGTGGCACGGCTATTTGTAGACCGATTTCCTGCTATTCCTGCACCTAAGAGACAGTTCGTAAACTTTTATAGAGGTTCAGAGGAACTGGCTCTGTTCTTGATAGGAATTCCAAAAGAGCTAGCTATATGCTTACAGAGAAAAAACTCCATGAGTTAAAACGTAGCTCAATATAATCTCTGAGTAGGTTATCACAGGAAACGGGTGTTTAAAAATTCTGGCTTTAAAAGCTACTAAACTTTTGAAATTAAAACCATATATGGTAGAGGTAGTTCAGGAACTGCAACCACGTGATACTGCGAGTAGAGTAAATTTCTGCAGTTGGGTGGTGGGTAAAGTTAACAATGGCTCTATGGACCCAAAGTTAATTTTTTCAGACGCATGGTTTTCGTTACATAGTCGTGTGTCGTTACAAAACAACACATATTGTGCAGAAAAAAAAAACCGATATTGTGCATGAACAGAAATTTGGTGTTCGGTGTGCTGTGAATGCGTACCGAATTATAGTGCCTCTATTCTTTGAGGAATTAAAGCCATGACTGCTTTGCGGAACACCTGCACAGAATTGGAATCTTCCCCTCACCGAAGTGTGTTGTATACAAAAGAGAAAACACCATCATGAACTGGGAGCATCTAAGAATCTGCGTAAGACTGCAATATTGTGACGGGATGTCAGATGGACAATTGTATTGGGAAGTTAGGAGACTAATGACTATGTATCAAATGTCTGAGTATTGAATAAATAAATATTATTTGATGAAACAGTTAACAGACGGAGGTACAGAGATAGAATAATCAAACTATTCCTGGCATATTTGTGCGACATTGAGTGTACACAGGCATATTTTCAACAAGACTCTGCTACTGCACACACAGCTGATCTATCGTCTTACGTTTAGAACTCATTTTAAAAAATTTTTGTACACACAAACTATGTTCTTTAAAAATTGCCGAAGTTCAAAGTTTTCTTCCACACGTAATGATCATTGTCACAACGAAACTGGGAATGAATGCAAAACAGTTGTACCCTTACCTTGTGTGTTGGAAGAGAGATAGAGAGCTGATGGTTTGTTTACGCTTTTCCTTGAAGGATTACATTATCACTTTATGCATCATAGAACTTCAGTGCAAGTGCAGTTGTCCTCAAAATTATTGCACTTTTTAAAATACGTACGTTGTAATCCATTGCACATAAAGTAATACGTTTTAATCAATTATTTATGCAAACGGTTCCGAAAAATGTTTCCGTTTTCGTGTTAGGCAGTTTACATGCTTAGAGTATAATTTTACATGGGAAATAGCTCCGTTTCGAAATTTATATTCCGTTTTTCCAGGTTTCTGGGATATAAGGGGTCCGCTTTAAGGAGGTTCTACTGTATCACATATCAACTGTTGGAAATTGTTTGGAGTTACAGTGCACAACACATACTTTCTCTAAATTGTCCATTAGAAATTTCTACCACTGTCACGTAGCACTGCACGGTATTGGGAGAGTGACCGTTCTTCGTCATATTATGTATATTTGCATACTTCAAAGAGGCACGTCACACGTTCAAGTGGTCCCGAGTTCGAATCTTGGTCAGGGTAAGTTTACTGGATAAAGTTTTCCGGGGTTTTCCCTTATCCTGAAAGACGAATATCGGGTAACTCTAAGCTCTATGGACCCTGGGCTCATTTGAGCATCATTCCACGCATTCCATTCATCGTCCGATATAACAACGCTGGAGGACGTAAATTAAAAAACAAAACGAGAGGAACGTCACTTACACTCTCAATCTCTATTTGATGGCCTTCTAGAACTTGGGTAATTTGTCAATTTGTCTCATAATTTGAAATCCTGTATTTTCTTCAAGTACTGATTTGAACTTTTTTTTAAAGTTTGCATTTTAATCCTTCGAGTGAGTTGATTTTCATTTCCACATTAACGATTTCTTTAACGCTTTATATCAAGAGACTTGTTGTTGCTTGTAGTTTTTAATAGAATCGCACAAGAAACAAATTAGCAGCAATATACGCCATAGCAGATTCAAAGAATATCTAGAGATGAAACATCGTTTTGGTCCAGTTCATCGACAGCTGATTTAAAGTTATCAAAATGTTCCGCAAATACACCACTGCTGAGATCCAAGTGCCCCAGAGGGCAACAGTTTGTTTTGGTGGTAATGGAACATTGAAGTTTTTGTTTCTAAAAAGATCAACCCTCTTACCGGATTTAACAAACACCTTTCTATGAAAGGGTAGAGCCAGACTGAAAACTTCAATGCCATAGCCAGGATTTGAACCACGGATGTTTCTCCCACTAGAAAACACGAGTCAGTTGGAGAATTTAATGTCATGTTGGCATGTTGGCCATAGTAGCTCAAATGGTTAGAGCGGCTGGACGGAAACCAGAAGATCGGTGGTTCAAATCCCGACTATGGCACTGAATTTTTCAGTCTGGATCTACCCTTTCATAGTGCGTCCTATACACAGCTAGTGTGAAAGAACAATTAATTTCCAAACACCTTTCTATTGGGTACCAATTTGCCCACATTGGGATAAAATGACCGATCAGTTTCACACACATACGTGCACGTGCGTGAATTCCAATCTTGGTCAGAGTAACTTACCTGGATTAAGGTCCTTTCCGGAGTGTTCCCTTATCCTCAAAGATGAATTTCAGGTAGCTCTAAGCTCTATGGACCCTGGACTCATTGAAGCATCATTTTACCCATTTCATTCATCCTCCGGTACGACTTAACGTTAGAGGGCAAAAATAAAAAATTTAAAAAGTTATGCATTTTTCTCCCTTCTTCAGAACACAAGATCGCCATGTCATGTACTGTGCAGTCGTTAAGTTTTCCCATTTTCCATTTCAAATGTTGACGCTAAAAGAAACCTTTGTAGCTTGCTTGTTACAAAACTTTTTGTGTTTTTATTTGTAGACAATATTAATCTTCTAATTGTATGTCATTATGTTATTCAATTTGAAGCTTTCGATACGGTCGGAATATTCCTGCATGCAATTTATGGATCTATAGCCCCGTGCCAAGTTTTTGCGTAACACCTACACTGACTCTCATAAATAATCGGACAGACTTTGCATTTCACTATGGAGTGCTCTATAAAGCAGGATAGATTATGTGTATCAATCTCAAGGTACTCCTTGAGATCCATTTTAGAAATTGAAAATGTGGCTAAACTAAGAGCTACCCTATTCAAACTTGTTCATATCATGAGTTTGCGACACAAAATGAATCGGACAGCACAAATGCAATACAATACAAACGAGTAGGTGAAGTCTGTCAGTAGACAAAACAACATCGTAGAAGAAGTGCGTCAGCTGTGCACCAAGATGTCAAGAGCATAGTATGCGGCCCAGAGTTAAGCAGAATACCTTTAAACAGAGACAGTGATCTACCCCTATGAAAAGAACAAAACATACCAGAAAATAGAATAGATTGTGAATCTTAGCAAAAGTACAGTTACTGACACAATTTACCGGTATAAGTATGAGGACATAATTGAATCTCGAGCAAAGCCAGGGTGACCAAAACTTCTTAACGATAGGCAGCGGTCTTATATTATGCGGAAGATAAAACGAAATCCACGTATAAGTGTTCCGGTGATTTGTGCTGAGATTCAGGAAGAACTGGGACTGACAGCCCTGAAACGGTCAGAAGGGCCATGTGAAAAGATTTCAATGGTCACGGAGCCAGAAAAAAGCCATATATTTCCAGCAAGAATAAAAGTAAGAGATTACAATTTGCAAAAGACTTTGTTAAAAAGACAACCTATTGGAGGGACCAAGTTATTTTTTGACGAAATCAAATACAACCTTACTGGTTCCGATGGGAGGGTGGTTGTGTGGAGGAAACCAAACACAAAGCTGGAAGAGCACAATTTACAAGGCACGGTGGAGGGAGTGTAATGGTATCGGGCTATATTTCATCTAGGGGAGTGGGAAAGCTGGTGTTCATAGACAGAACCATGTACAAGGTAGTCTATCTTAGATTATAGCAAAATTTAAAACAAAGTGCAGAAATGATGGGTATTTTGGACAGTTTATCATTTTATCAGGATAATGATCCTAATTATACGTCCCACAGTGTACGGCTATGGTTACTTTACAACTGTCCTCATGTACTACATCTACCCCCCCCCCCAGTCTCTTGATCTTAATCCCATAGAAGCAGTATGGGATAAACTAGAGAAGGTCGCACGGAACACCCCATCACCTCCGAGCAGCACTTGAAGGAGAGGTTGCAAGAGGAATTTAGCAAACTTTCTACAGCCTAACTGAAAATTCTGGTTCACAACATTCCGAATAGGTTGCGAGAAGTAGTGAAAAGAAGAGGCAGAACCACAAAGTACTAAGCCCTATTTTGTATCACACTCAAGTTCTTATGTTTGATTACTTTTGAGGGCCAAAAAGGCCATATTTCTTTTTAGTTATTAAAAAAGCACGCATGATACAATTTTCATGTGAAATAACATTTATTTTCTTACAAGAACGAACCATGTAACTGTCAATTATCATTCATTTCAATAAAATAGAATATAAAATGCTGATTTTCACTTCCAAACTTAGTATTCTGCTTTGTTCTATTATTTATGGGAGTCTCTGTATGTCTGCATTGTCAAACCTGCAATAATGCTGCGTTATTTAGCAATAGATCTTCAATACGATGCCCTTATACCCCAATACCGAGAGGCATTTTACTAGTCGTAAAGAACAAGATAGAAATAATAACCTATTATAAAAGTATAAACAAAACTTCCGTTAGTTTTCGAATTTGGATGAATAATTCATATAGACTTGCATAATGGTCATTCCGAACCCATAAATCTCGTGTTAATGTGTCCCCAATTCGTTAATTACTTTAATTGGTTTTCTTAAAGTATGGAGTAAGATCAAATAACGGAAATGTTATATAACAAATGTAAAAGCACAGAATTGTTATGTACAATATTTCAATAGAATGGATACTTATTATAAAGGTCTTAAGTTACTATTACATGTTCTTCATGAATATCACAAAAAGCAATTCCCGTAAGGAAGAATAAAGATTCCATGCATCTTTAATATCGTACGTAAACGCTGATGATTTATTAGCAAATCATGAAAAACAGATTCAATACCAGATTAAAATCTCGTATACAGGTCGTACACAGAGGAGAGTCTAGGTGAGAGTAACTGAGGGGGCAACGAGAAAGTGGAACAGGAGAGGAGGAACTGAAAACTGTTTAAAGAACGATTTTGGACACCCTATCCGTCACGTTGGGTATAATAGAATTTCGAATAGAGGCCTGAGTAATAGGCCGGAATTGGACACCACTAATTATCAAACTATCACTCCCATTTTGAAGCAGAAATCTCTAAATTGGAGCAAGCACTCTGAATATTAGGTCTAAGGATATAGCACGTAAACCGACATTACCTTGCCTAGTAAATCACGGACGACGTATTACAGCCATTCGAACTACAATGTCCTGTCATCGCTTCTCCAAAACTGCCCTGGCGTATGCCTGACACATATGTATATGCAGAGGAAGATGTCTGACCTAATTGGAAGAAAAGAACACAGTGTTATTTACAATATTTTCAAGTGTTATTTACTATGTATATAGCCTACTGTCTACCTCTGTTGTGTGGAGGTAGCATATATACTCTATATTCAGAAAGTTCCAAGTTCAAACCTCGGTTAAGGCAAGTTACCATAACAAGACTTTTTTCCTTATTTTTCCCAGGTTTTTCTCATATCCTGAGAAGGCTTACTTTGTAAACCCTGGGCTCATTTGAGCATCATTTTAATTATTCATCCCTCCACGTTCTAATAGGTTAAAGGACGTTAGATTTCAAGCAGTAAATAAATAAATAAGAAAATAAATAAATAAAAATAATTATATACCATATACTTTCTCCACCAGCTATGAGTAGGTAGAAAAACTGTATTCTACCCACAATTTTGATATAGAAATTTCATGAGAATTTGGGGTCTTCTGAATCGAAATAGTATATTGAGTACTACGAACTGTAACTTATGACTCCTGGTTAGCCAATTACTTTTTGCAATGCTTGAAATAGCCGTAAAAGGCAATCGAAATTAAAATTTCCGCTATTCTGCTGAGTATTGCGTCATTTCCTGTTGGTACCGTATTATGCTGTTGAGTGTTACGTCACTTCCCACTGGCACAGTAAGTATTGAAACTAGAACCTTAAGTTTAAATATTAATGACCTGCTCCATCCTTGTTGCCAAGGCAACTGGCAAATGAATTGCAAATTTAGCTTACTCCGTCAAACATGTGTTCAAATATGATTAACTTACACATCAAGTATTGCAAAAAAGCATTTTATATACCTCTGTATATGCTAGAGTGGTGTGTATGTAATTTATTTTATAAAATATAGCTTCAAAGCAGTAATTTTTACTAAATCAGTAATGATTAAACATGATTAAATAACCATTATCTTCCAATTTGTAATTTTATTGCATTAAATTTGTTTGTAAAAAATTGGCATAATTTACATATTATTTAACATTTGTTCCACCTGATTCTATAATGACGTATACGAGGTTCGGCTGATAAGTCCCGGGCCTCACTGAGTCAGTTTGATGGATAGCATCATATACTTTTAACTCTAGACTAACTCCAAAAAAGACAAAGTCAATTTTTTCAGGTAACAAGGTTATGGAGAGTATTTTCTGGGATGCACAGGGAATTATTTTATTGATACTTGGTAAAGGGTAAAAATATCACTGGTGGCTACTACGCAATCTTACTGCAACGTTTGACTGATGAGATTCAAGAACAAGATCTCATTTGGCAAAGTCAAATCTGTTGTTTACGACAATGTTCCGGCCCATCGTTCATTCATATCATTGGGGAAAATGTGTGAACTAATGTTCGAATTGCTTGAACATCGCCAGATCTAGCGGTAAACAGCAATTTTGAGAACCATGGTAAATCGTACTACAGATAATTAAATTAGAACACCTATATGACAAATGTATTAGCCTTTCTGGATATTATGTTAAGAAATAAAGAACGATTTTTTTTTTTCATTATGAGGCCCAGGACTTACTTCTAGATAGGCAGTCATTATTAAACCTAAAAGACGACACTGCCTCTAACTGAATATAAATTAATGACACTCTTAATTTGGCCCACCTCTGTAGCCTAGGTAGTAAAGTGTCTGCCTCACTATCAAGAGGTGCCGAGTTCGAATTTTGGTCAGAGTGAGTTATCAAGATACAGCTTTTCCGCGGTTTATCCTTATCCTGTATGATGAATGTCGGGTAAATCTAAACTTTTATGGACCCTGGACTCATTTAAGTATAATTTCACCCATTTCATTTATCGTCCGATATGACTTTACGTTGGACATAATTTTTTTTCAATACTCTTAATTTGTATAATAAATCTGGAGCTTATTGTTTATAAACCTGATTTCAAAGTATGGATAAAATAAATAGAAACAGATTGCACAAGCTTTATGAAGATTATATATGTCATAAACTTGAATTTATGAACGTTTAGTCCATGTTGCAATTTGCACGGTATTCTACATAGCTACATTTGAATTTAGTCATTTCTTTGTAAGACTGAATAACTTCACTATTCGACCATGATGCTATTCAATGTTTATGTAAATAACTATCGCTTCCTGTTCTGGACGATAAAAATAATTCCTCCCTTCCAAACCCTCTGGAGAAATTCGAGTATTATCTGGCACTGACTCAGCACCAAGACACTAGAAGATTAGATTATAAATATGAGGAAATCAAATAAAGAAAAATACCAGCAATGTGGAATATCACAGCTAATAAGTTAAAATTTAACCGCTTTTTCTCTGTAAAGATAAACCATAACGTGTCTAAATCCACTATTACAATAACAAAAGAATAACTAACCACGACCATATGATTCTAACTTGTTTTCGGAAAAAAAAAACGCCTCAAACAAGAAATTATTAATATTTTAGTGGACTGTTTTTGGCAAACGAGCCCATGTAGGAATATACAAAGTACCTAGAGACTTTTCTTAGCTTTTCCAAGAATCCAAGGTTCTCTCATCCTTGGCTTTCTTTCTCTCGTTTAATTCAATATGTTTTTGAGCTATTATGACGTCTCGTGTTAAGACTGCTATTATTATAATTATCTTAGTTTTCTATTAACTCACCCCAAATTATTTGTAAAATCATGTAAGCAAATGTCATTCTCGATTTCCAAAACTGTAGATAGATTCTGATGGCACTAAAGAATTTACGGATGATTTTGAAAACATTTATGGCATTACTTCAGATGAATGGACTTCGGCCGTGAAAGCTTACCCATACAGTATCCGTAGGATTGTTTGGTTTGTGAATGAAGTTGTTGACACATTGGAGTACTTGATCGGCCTCTAGAGAGAAAGAGATAGGCGTTTGAATATTCCTGTATGTCCCAGGTATTAAAACACTAATACCTCTATTATTATCTTAGCTCCTTTGAAACAGTACTGGCTACCTGTAAGGAATACATTTCTGGAGACAAGAAAGAAAAGTATCGCTAGATTAAAAAAATAGGAGGCTTTTGAATTTTCATAATACATTTTATTTCTGAACATCAATTGGCTTCCATATATTATGCTATAAATATTATAATATAGCGTTTTTACAAAGCCAAAAATCGTAATAGTTTGAACTTCTCCAGACATAACTGAATATTAATAATGAATATGAAGGAATAAAAAACCTGTGTAACTGATGTTATTTAGCATAACATAAAGAAATTCGGTTACGTCCCGGTGTTATGCATTGATTGGGAAAAGAAATACCGAAGAGACGAAGATACACTTAGTAAATTTAAGAAACCTCTGGCACCTTCCCATCACTTAACTGACAACAGTGTTTTGTGGAACATAGAATATTAAACAACAAAGGCGATTGCATCTAGCGTTAGTACTGCAATGAAAATATAAAGTGAAAAAACTACAAATCTCACGTGGAATATATTTCAGTAGATCGGTAGGTAAAATATGATTTCGGTTAATCTGTTAAAAATGGTAGAGTTGGTAGCACTTCTCCGATGTAATTGTACTTATTTAGGATAATAAATACATCTAACTGTAATATATACACTTACAGACCTTATCAGTTTTACATATATGCCCGAAACTCATAGCTATAATGAAGGAAATTCTTTCCTGAAAGTATTAAATACAATATTTACGGTATGTGCACATTTATCTTGTATGCATGGATCTACAAGGAACTGCTTTATTGTTATGTGTGTGTGTGTGTAATTTACGTCCTCCAACGTAAAGTCATATCGGACATTCGTCTTTCAGGATAAGGGAAAACCCCGGAAAAGCCTTATCCAGATTCGAGATTGAACTCGGGACCAATTGAAGCTGGTATTCCTTAAATACACTCCATAGTACAGTTACACTGTTCCTTAAGATAGCGTGGCAGTATCTCTCTATTTTATCTGGAGACAGATATATACGTCAAGAATGTAACAGTAAGCATTTACAATTGCTTTTATAGTTCATGTTTTGTCTCCCCTTCAAAGCAACCATTTGTCTAGTACTGGAACACATAAAAATATAATGCATGGAGAGTTATCAGCGAGCATAGGAATTCCCAAGCATTAAAACATTGCCTTTCACTTTACTATGACAAGGAATCGTAGGTAACAATCCACCCCATTGTCCTCTTCGGTAGCGTAGATGGTAGCGTGTCTGCCTCATGTTCAGGTGTTCTCTTATCCTGAAAGATAAATGTCGGATAACTCTAATCACTAAATACTCTGGGCTTATTTGAGCATCTATTCACCCAATTCATTCCTCTCTGATATGACTTAACTTTGGAGAATATAAATTTAAAAAATAAAAAAACGAGCATAATCGTTTGCAGACAGCATTTGTACAGGTAAATTGAAGCCAAATGCATAAGAATTCTCGAGCCTGGCTATGACAAATCCTTGTAAAGTGCGATCCATAAAAACCCGAACCATTTCAATAAGCTATAACTTTTGAGCCCATAATAGGACACACATGCAACTTTGCGAAAATATAATACACAATTCTGAGATTACGTTACACAATTTACATCTCAGAGAAAATGTTGGAAGTGTCCTCCACCATCATATGTACATGTTTGCACTCGTCTCACCATATTCTCTGAAGTTTTACGGAGAGTATCCTCGCCAATGCTACTTATTTCGGTTCGAATGGATTTCTTGAGAACATCCATTGTCCGTGGCCTATTCTTGTACACCCTATTTTTGAGATACCCCCACAAGAAAAAGTCCGGTGAGGTTAGGTCAGGGGATATGGGGGCCACAGACCTTTTGAGATTATTCGATTATCAAAGAAACTGGTTACAAGTTCCATGGTGTCATTAGATGTATGGCACGTTGTTCCATATTGCTGGAAATAACCTTCCCTCAATTCGATATCATCCAGCTGCTCCACAATTGTCTTGAAGATACCCACATAAACCCCAGTGTCTACTGTCGTATCAAAGAAAATGGCACCAACGACCCATAGATGCTGCTGGAGGATAATTCCAACACTTTCTTTGAGACGTGAATAGTGTAATGTAATCTCCCAATTGTGCATCATATTCTTCCAAAGTTGCACGTGTGTCATATTATTGGCTCAAAAGTTATGGCCTATTGAAATGGTTCAGGTTTATATGGATCGTACTATATAATTATACAAAACATGATTCATATAGAAAGAAATTTTTTTCTAACATTACTTCAATCTGAAATGTTATTCGTGACTCTCATGATCACAAGAAATACATATCTGAGACAATGAAACAAGAAAAAGCATTTTAGAAAAAGGTGTGTGTGTGTGTGTGTGTGTGTGTGTGTGTGTGTGTGTGTGTGTGTGTGTGTGTGTGTGTGTGTGTGTGTGTGTGTGTGTGTGTGTGTGTGTGTGAACAGCTTGTTAAAGACGAAACTTGCCATTTAACTCCAGAATCTTTTAAGGTTGCGAAACTTTATTTTCTAGAAGATATTTCCACCCCAGATTACCCTTTATATGCAACATTTTTCGAAAACTTTTATTCCTCATATTTTCATTAAAATACTTATCTTTGACATATTTTATGCCAATTAAATGTATAGGTTCAATGTTTTGGGAATGTCCTCAAAAGTCCTCATCATCCTGAACGACTTGGATAACTGGTAAATGCCCGCCTCAGTAGCGTGGATGGTAGTGTGTCTGCATCACGTTCAAGAAGTCCCGAGTTTGAGTCTCTTTCAGGGTGAGTAACCTGGATAAGGCTTTTTCCGGTGTTTTCCCTTATCCTGAAAGACGAATGTCAGATAACTCTAAGCTCCATGGACACCGGACTCATTTGAGCATCATTTCACCCATTTCATTCATCGCCCGATATGACTTAAGTTTGGAGGACGTAAATTTACAAAACAAAATGGTAAACCGTAACAAATAGACAAAAGTAATAGCTATAGATGTCGTTAAAATATACGATTTATTCAGATATTTTAAGTAAACCACTTCCAAAACATTCCTTTTTTTTCCATTTTCCAATACTTAAACTTATCTCAAATTGAAAACTATTCTTTGATGTCCTTGACTTCTCTTCACGCTGAAGTAAACATACAGAATTAGCACAAATGTTTCATCCTCTTTCAACATATACCTTTGAAAGAAACTCAAGAAGTTTTGAACCTCCAAATGTTACAAGCGCTCGATGCGTTATGCGACAAATCTCCATCTATACTCCATCTATACTCTCTGGAGCATATTGCGGTCAACACTAGCCACAGCCTCACAGATCCGATTCTTCAGTTCATAACTCGTTCTTTTACAAATCTCCCCCCCCCCCCAAAAAAAAACATCGGGGAAGTAAGATCAGGAGACCGAGGAGGCCAATGGAGAAGACATTGATCGTCGTTAAGAGCCTCGTCCAATCTAACGTTGTAGGGGTTTGATGCAATTGTAAAGATATGGTTTCACTCTCAAACGTTTACGCAGCACTTCCCACACGGCCCGCTATGGTAGAACTGTCTCCCTGTCTGCACAGTCGATTTCCTCGGACTCGCACCTAAACTTGTCTTATGCGTTCCACAGTTCCGTGAGACAGACGAGCGTCCTGTAGATTTCTTTGCACATAGACCTCCTGTGGCTGTAAATATTGAATGCCATGCACGAATTTTTATTTTTATTTAATGGTTCCTTACGATATCGTGTACGGAAATGTCTTTGTACAACGGTTACTGACCTTCGTATCACGTTCTGTTCCTAACTGCCATTTCTGTTACTGCCCAGTGGTAAACAGGGTACCAACGTACACCCGCAACATTTTAAACACAACTTGTTGAGTCTTTCTTTTTAATCGTATATGCTTCTATAATGTAAGCCTCATACTTTCATCAATACAAGCCAATGAAAGCGAGTAAAACATTTTGTGCTAGCCCTGCATAATAAAACCATTTTTATAAATCTCTATCTTGGTTAAACTGAAGTAGATAGAAGAGTAGTTCTACAAGAGTGAATAGAGAAAGCTATGTGAGTACACCGTTCGTCATTTGTTTACTTGCGAGGTGTGTTCAAGTTATAACACCCATTTTTTCAGGACTGGGACCAGATAGGAACTTCTGTTTTTTTTTTTTTTTTTAAAGAAAAATGCACGTGGATTCTTTGTGAATGAGCGACAGAGATGGTAGCACTGTACAGTGCATAGTGGCAGCGAGGAGAGTTAGGGCTGTTTTTGATATATAAAATGGCGTCATTTTCATTGGAAGAACAGCGTGTAATCATTCGTTTTCTCTATGACACTTATTGAAATTCATCGCCAGTTGAGTGAGGCATGTGGGGATCGTACCATGGATGTGTCTAATGTGTGTTCCTGGGTGCGACAGTTATGAAGGCAGAACATCGTGTGACAACAAATCAAGAGAGATGCAGACATCGTCCGCAAAATTGGCATTTCCGTGGGACCTGTACACACAATCCTGCATAAAGATCTGAAAATACCCATCGGTGATCCTCCAAAACAACGTTTTCTACTCGCTGGATCATGTCGTCTGATCGGTTGGTGCGAGGCCTTTAAAAAAATATGTTCTCCATTGTTGTCATATTGGACGATGAATGAAATGGGTGAAATAATGGTCATATGAACCCAGGATCCATAGAGCTTAGAGTTGCCTGACATTCATCTTTCAGGATAAGGGAAAAACCTTATCTAAATAACTTATCCTGACAGAGATTCGAACTTGGGACACCTTGAACGTCAGGCAGAGACTCCATCATCTGCGCTACCGAGGCGGGCCAGTGTGTTAGTGACCATATATTTTACTGCCTCATACTATTCGTATTTATTGTTATTTGTCTTACATTTTCTCCTTTCCTGAAAATTTTTCTTTGATGACTATGACAAGGTTTGGAGTAAGGAGGATTTTAAAACCTCTAAGATCTGGATGATCTTTTGTGATGGGGTGTCCCCTGGGTTGGAGAGATGAGGTGACAGGGCACTAATAGTGGTCGTATATGAGGATCTGGTAACTCTAAACACGTATTATGTCATAATTCCTGTGATCATTTTGTTTTCGGTTGAGTGTCTGCGTAGCATGTGCCTTTGTTTGGTTCACCTATATGCAGCGTAAGTGCATCAAGACTCGAGGGTTCAGTAGGGCGCGCCGTGTCACAAAGCTCGGCAGGATTGCAGGTCGAGAGAAGGAAAGTAGTAGTAAAGAAGCTTATGACGAATCCTTCAAGGGCTGACGATCTCGACGTCCACGGGGAGTTTTAGCTAACAGTCAGCGAAGCTTCCCCCAACGACAGTGACGTTCGAAAAGGGAAGGAAACGTAATAAAACAAGACATTCTGTAGAAAGCTCGCAACCTACTTACCTTCCCCACTATGGCTTGCTTCTTAATCTAATGCTGTTCCTGGAGGGCGGACCAATTCCCAACGCGCGCGCTTGTTTTCGGCTTAAAAGATAAACGAAAGGAACTGCATCACATTCAACGCAAAGGTTGGGTAATGTATCCGGATATGTTTAGCTGACTCCGTGGCAATAAAACAACTTGTAACACCGGTACCTTTAGCTCTAAACTAGATATTGCAACAAATGAAATGCAAGGCCTATCCACATAGAATAGATAAGTAAAATAATAAAACATAAATTGTCCTCAAAGTAAGTCTTATAACAAAAAACTAAAGAGAGAAAGGCAATCTAACTGATTCAGAACCTCTTTAAAACGGAGATCGTTATCACATGGAACCCATAAATCAACGAAGGTAGAAAAAATTCTTTAATCTTTGCATATGTCCAAACATTCGCCTAAAAGTAAATTATTTGCATTGTAGTATTTCACAAAAACGTACTCCCAAGACCCAAACTGACCAGGTTTTTGATTGTAACAAAGAAAAAATGAGGTATGCAATATTATTTAACCAACTGTTTATTAACGCAGGAGCGGTTAGCATGAATGAACCATTATAATGAAAATTAACCGTAAATAAATTGAATACGTTATAAACAAATGGTCTGTATGATAAAAATAAATTCTTTAATACTTTACGAAATGAAAGTGAAATAAAAAAATTTAAACTTGCTAAAAAGTAACTTAAATGTTGTAATTTTAAACTATTAATTTATTTAAGTAATTTGAGTAATTTCCGCTTTTTCTTCCACATCAAAATGTTACAAAGTCAAAAGTGTATTCTTTGTAACCTTGGTACTATGGTACATCAAGAGTTGCTCCTCTTTGACAACTCAGTAACACATACTGGGAGGCGAGAGAGAAGATGATGGCCATAACCCCACAGTAAAATATTCCATTGATATTTGACTTTCTTTAATTTTCAGTTTCTTAATTGTATTTTAATTATTGACATATATTGTTGTATATTGTCATTTTTTGGCTAATGATGGATATCAAAAGCTCTGCATTAAATAAATTTCGACTTTTGCTTTAAACACAAATTGTCTATTTCTTGCAAGAAATTTTGGTAAAATCGTTTTCAGTTTATCCCCTTAATTTTCTTTGACGCGTTTCAATACATAAGAATGTTGAATCACTGCAAAATGTAGATTTAAATAATAAATTTGGAATTTATTTGAATTGTTTATCATTTTCAGTTTTCTCTGTACCTCCCTCTCCCTCTTACTCCCTCCTCCACTCAATATAACACATGCAGGTTTCTCTAAAAATTCTGTGATCAGTAAAATCAAAATATTTATTACAGGTACAATATGAAATTTCATTATAGACAGAATATAAACATTAAAAATTAATTCGTAGTGGTTTACAGAAACTTGGATTAAATGACAAATATACTCTTTCAAGAAACACGTTTTTATTTATGTAAATAAGTAATACTTCTCCCAGATAATAATAAATGCAAAACAAATTAAATTCAAAATTAAATACTCCGCTAGCTGTGAGAGATGACAGCATGGCTAATTTATGAAGTGGAGAAAAATAAAAGATTTATGAGAACTGCGAAAGAAAAGATTTTCTCAGTTTTAATTCTGCAATAATTGTTACTAAGTAGTTAAGCAATTAAAATCTTCGCTTGTATTGCATATATCAAAGAAAATTCCCGCGTTACATTCTTAAAAAACTGTGCACTTTAGTCATTCTATTCTGAGGTAGGCACAGATCGCCCTCTAAAAAGATTTTTGGATTCATTGGTCTCTCAAAACGTGTATTCTTGATGAAACAGAGACAAAAAAAATTCATTTAAATACATGCTTATAATTAGTGGACAGCACAGAAAGAAAAAATGGATTAGGGATATAGTGGTTTGAAGAAAAAAAATTATCCGTTTTTCAAACCAACAATCAAACACCTTCACGTAATATGTGTTTCAAAGGATGTACAATTTTTAGCAAGTTTTAGTCGAATTCTTAATATTTACAACCCTAAAGAGTGAATACGCCTGTAAAGCATTTTCAGGTAGGGCAAAGCTTTTTTGAGAAGTTACTGACAATATAATAAAGATGACAGAGATTGCTCTTCAGTGAAACATAATGATATGACAATGTACATAGATACAGTCACGGTAGGGCCAAGCTGCTCTAATTGCATTCTTTGAAAGTGCAACACCTTGGGTTTAATTCTAATAATTTCATATTTCCGCTCAAGTAATCCTATAACATTCCGTTATAAATTTAATACGATATTAATTTTTTATACTTTTCAGGAAAATTTGAAGGTGCGATCTTTACTTTCTGTCGGGAGATGGTTCTCATAAATAATCTACTTCCTAACCAAAATAAGTATACTTGCATCTAACGAGGCACCTTTACAGTCAGCATTTATTGTTAAACTTGCCCTGTAAATCTCTCCTAAATGTACACCCGTGTCCTAGTTTCAACAAATGTCATATCATCAAACTTTGTTACATCTAGCTCCAACCATAAAAATCCTTTTCCGCAAGGTGAATGCAACTTGAGTCCTTATTTTTCCCGACTTGCAATGAAGTTTTATGGCCGTAAATCTTTGCTACTGCTTTAGAGATGCTTTGTTTTCGCTTAATAGACATTCTTCTATAATCTCTTAGCCAGTAAAATAAACGTAGATCAGAGGAGGGTATTATGGAATAACATTTACATTTCAAAAAATAACTTAAGTGGCTTTTAAATAAAAATCGCCAAATCATGAGTGCATGCGATAACTAATTGTAAAAACTCTGCTATTCATTTTGTTGTAAACAAATATATTTTGTAAAATGTTACAAATGGAAGTGAATATGAAACAACAGAGAATTATGGAATAGGTGGTTTAAAACGTTGAAAAATTAATTTATTTTATTTCATAAAACATGAAACATGATTGGTTAAAATATACAAAACATGTTACGTTTCAATGAATTTAATTTTTTAAATATGCTTTGGATTTAAATTAGTCTATATTTCCATTTATATAAGTAATAATTGTTGTTTAGATGCTAATATTATACTGAAAAGTAATTTCTAATATTATTCCTATTCATTATAGATTTATGGTTATATGAAACATTATACTTCTATGTCAGGTATTAAAAAGTATCAAGTATCCCATAATACCCGACACGGCATCTTGGACAATGAACATTTAAAGTAATAAAGAAAACATTGCCAACTAAAAACGACCACAGTATAACAGACTATAATTCTTTTAGTGCACCTTACACTAAATATCAATATTCAAATCACATGCATACTACTGAGTTAAAATGCTTGAATTTTGCCTGCAAAAACTTTTGAATATCATAAAAGACACCTTTATTCTGTATAGAGTGAAATGACAAGTTGCAAACTCTCACTGCAGTGCACCATGCGAGTCTTTCTTGATTACTTCATGGCACCCCCACGTGATAGCAGCAGAGCCGAGATCTTGGTATTCCATATTTCCCGATTATTCCATTAAACCCTCCTCTCCTGTATATGATATTCAGTCGATCAACCACAAGCCTACTACACTGACAGTAGGCAAGTATGGATGAATGAAGTATCAACATGCTTTGCGACAGGTTGGCCATGTTTTAAGAGGGATTAACATTTATTGGGTTAAATACGATTTCGGTTTGTAAAATGTTTGTTATTTAATATCAACTTTCCATTCATACATATACGCTTTTCTTTTAAAAAATTGTTTTTGTTCGGGCAGTCTCAAACTATATATTCCCGTTTAAATATGTTTATATCATTATATAATTTTTAGGTGTAATATAACATCATAATATATAACCGAGCAACAGGTGTAAGAGCATAGGTGAAAGGTAGCGATCCAAAAAGTCTAAGAAGATTGGTTATTTCAAGAAGTTTAGAGTAATGTTTAATTAATATTGAGGTCGAAAAAAGGAAATATTCTATGAGTTTTGTATTAAATTAAGTAGAAGAAAAGGCTGCAAGCGAAAGTTAAAAATATTTCGTGAAATAAAAGGTGTCCAGAAAAATTATTGGTAACGCAGAGATGTACTTGGATTTAACTATCTCACAAGAAAATCAAGTAATAACTGATCCATATTAAATAAAAGTATTTGTATTTAAAAATAAAAAATTATTACACAAAGAATATCGGCGAGGATTGCCCTCAAAATATTGCAAAATTAAATGTAAATCGTTGTGCCTTAAGATTTCGTTACAACTAAAATTTAAAACAAGCCAAGTAACCTTGCAAATATAATAACTCCATTTTGAATTTGTATTTCGTACATTAAATCAACGAAATATATTTTTGTTAGGGATGGGTCCTTGATAGCTGGGATACCTCGATACTGACGATAGTTACAGGTATCGACATCGAACGACACTTCAGAAAATTTGCTAGATACTTTTCGATACTTTGATGATGATTCTGCAATTTTTATTTTATTTTAAAATAAGAAAATATTATTGCCGCAACTAGAAAATTGCAAGACCCCAGAAGAAAACAAATCGTGTGTCAGTACCAGTTACCAAGAAATCACTGCTGTCACAGCGACAATTTACACTGAATTACTGGAAAATAAATTCAAAATTTCTAAAACTAAAAAAAACTTCTAAATATTTTTGTATTCCAGCAACCATTTTTTCTGAAAGACTATTTAGTACAGCAGGACTCATGTGTGACAGCAAAAGAAATAGACTTGTCCCCGAAAGAGTGAGAATGCTAGCATTTTTGAACAAAAACTTGTAAAAGTGGACTGTTTTGCTTTCAAAAGTATAATGCAGAGTTTCAAATTAAGAACACTGATGATTTTAAGTTTTGTCTCATTAATATGTTCACCTATTTAATTTTATTGCCATTACACAGTTCTACCAACATTCTATTTTCATTGAAACTAGAAGTAGAAATTACGGTCTCGAGCATCGAAGTATCGGTATCTTGGAAAATATCGTATATCGAGAAAACTGGTATCGACCCATCCCTAATTTTTTGTTAATGAAGATGAATGTAAATTTATGTTTTAAAATAAATATATTAATTTTATTTAAAGAATAGTCTAGAGTTAAATAAATAATGATCACAAAACTACATTCTCGATTCCTTATTCAAGTATCACTTTGTGAAATATCTCTGGGAACCAATTTGGTAACATGAGAGAAGCAAAAAAGCAGCTAGCCAAAAGTAATAATTACAATTACATAACAACGTGTGAACATCTGATTAACTGTATTTTCTAATGTGTTCAAAAACTTCAGGAGAGAACAAAAGCTCTGTACCGCCAATCTTATACTTACTAGTACCCGTAAGGTACTAAACTAGCAGTATTAAGAAACTGCTTCTGCCCCAAACTCGGAACATTGTTCGAATATTTTGATACTCTCAAAAATTGTTTTAAATATTTCGATAAAATTGCCGCATGTTTAAGCTACTTTTATGACAAATTAAAGAAATATCTTGAATTTTATTAGAATAGCTTCTGACCTCCCTTACATTCTGGATGACTTTTGCATAATTGTTAAGTGTTACAATCAGAGAAAAAATTTAAAAACATACATCTTGTTAAACCATGCAATTGAAATAAAGTAACATTTTGTGCAGTGTTTGACATTCCTATTATTGGTTTGAATTTTCAAGGACTTGTAATTTTCTCAAACAGGAAGTCGTCATTTGTCTGGACATACAAAGAGAATGGAATGTTAAAGCCATCATATAGTGAACATCTCTTGAAACATCTGACTATCATTTAATCCTACTGTATTCTCCTACTTCCATTCTCCTACTTCCATTCTACTTACCAGAGTATAATAGAATGGAACATTTATTTCTCATCTTTCTTCATACATTGTCATTAACAACATTCCTGACACACAATAACAAATTTTCTTGTTCACACCAAATATATACCTTCCTACCTGCTTCCCTTAAATTTAGGTCTCAACCCCTGGATTTTCGTGTACTGATGATTCCTCTCTTGTATCCCTTGTTACCAGTTTCTCCAATTTTAATTGCTGATTATTTTTAACCATTCTTAACCATTTCTCTCTGGCTTTCCCCAAAAAGTCACCTATACTTCTTACATTATTTTCTCCTTTTTCAGATAACATTTTCCTAATTAATAGTATCTCTCCCCCTCCCTAAAGCTGTTCCACTTTTGTTGCCAAATTTGTTCTTTCCATACATTTGTTTACAATACAGTATACTTCGCCAGTCTGTATCATCTTCTTCATACATTGAACATTTCCCTTTATCCTTATCATATCTAATACCTTTCAGATTTCTGATTCCTGTCTTCACCCAAGCAAATTCTTATTAGCTTATTATACATATCTATGTACTTTTCCCTCCTCCATATTGTTTTTATTTCCCTATATAACCTCAAGGACCGTTTCTACTTCGTATTAGCAAAAATAACTTGACTATCAACATCTTCTAATCTTGATTCTACTTCTTTCCAAAAGCTTCCTTCCAAATATGTCCCATACCTATCTGTTTCATCAATTTCCTTACTTTTGTGTCAAGGACCATTTTCACAAGAAAACATTCCTTAATAATATTGTTTTCCTCCAAATTGAGTACTCTGTGTAACCATTTCGTTACCCTTGAGATAATTTTAATCCTAGTTGAATTCCTTCCCAACTCTAGTTGTGCTGCCCCATTAGGTGATGCTAACAGCAAGCCTAGAATATACAGAAGGATCTGTTAATAACATCTACCTCTGCCCATGCTTCTCTGTTCCCCATATCTCTGCCCCACGTAACATTTTGTTTTCTACTATAGCAGTATAGATCCTTTCAAGCCATTTGACACTAATGTCAGACAATTTCCTTAAACATGCCCTTACAACACTCATGACCATTTTAACTTTTGCTAAAACCAACTTTTTCTGTTCAGTCCACTTACCATCACAACTCAGCCTTGTCTGCAAATAATTAAATCTCTTTACGACCTTTATTTCTCTTCCATTTATCTCCCATTTCTCATTTTTATGCAGTCTATATCCCTTTTAGAAACCATGATCTTCATTATTTTTTATTCACTTTTAAGCCTCATGTTTTGCAGTAGCTACTCATTGCATCAATTAGTCTTCTCATCCCTCCACAAAATTTCTACTTAACAAGAAAAGATGCAATAAAAATTAATTTATACAACTGTTTAACTAGATCAATATGAAGTAGATAAAGAATGCCTTCAGTAATGATAGCTTGTTCAAGAGTGAGTAGAGAAATTCATGTGAGTGTGCACTTACATTTGTCTTATTAACCAACCATGTCATTAATCCAAAAGTAGTTCCACAACACCACTTGAAGGTCTATCCCCCTCTGTGGCGTAAGTTGCAACATGTCTCATTTCAAGAAGTCCTCAGTTCAAATCTCGGTTAGGGTGAGTTATCTGGGTAAGGCCTTTTCCAAGGGTTTTCCTTTATCCTGAAATATGAAAGTCAGGTAACTCTAAGCTCTCTGAACTCTAGACTCATTTGAACATCATTTCATTACCAAAATTAAAAAAAAACGTTGAAGGTCTATTAAAAGCCAAAAACATGTATATAATAGTTGCAAAGAAAGAAACCATGTAGCTTGAGCAAACAGAAGCTGTCGTGCTTAGCAGTAGTGTCAATTTATAGAGAAAACTTCCCCTAAAGCAGGCTAAAGTTTGCCTGTCTAATCCAGTAGTTAGGTTCGTTGAAGTAGTGTAGAATCCACAACACAAAAATTGCATATTTACCAATTTTTAAAAATATATTTAAACATGACATTCTATCTCAAATAAAGTATATATCAAATGAAAGAGGAAACGTTCAATAAACAAGGTGAACGAAAACTAAAAATAATTTTCTGCCCTAAATTCTTGTAAATCTTTAGGTATTCAATTTAAGAAACACAATTTGTGTCAAGTTTTAAATTAAGACATAAACATTTATGATACACATGTTATCTGCTTCTTTTGTTGTTTGTTCTTATTTTCTGCCAAATAAAGTATGAGGGAGTCCTGTGAGTGATAATGGATCGGGTTATAAGCTAAATACAAATGTACATACACAAACTTCTACCGAACACATGCCATCTTTAATTTCAACAAACAAAAAACATTACAAAGTACAAAGATATTCCACTCCTTGCCAAAGATATTTCACTCGTCCCCGACATAAAGTTTATCTTTTAACAATAGAACTTTCTCCTTTCTTACTTTTTGCCAATGTATGACAGACGTTCCTATAAATAATCAGCTTTCTAAGCAGAGTAAGTATGCATGACAGATCTTGCATATCCGTAACTATTACAGACAATGTTTAAATAATAAGTTATATGGTCTTCCTAAAACCACGTTACGCTTATAGTTTGTACAGCAATGTGTACCTGATCATACACAGAGAGAGTATGTGTGTGCGTGTGTGTTTATATGTTTCATTTTAGCGCTGAAGGTGAGCTTATCTTAAAATGCTCATAATGACATATTCATCCTGGTATCCTTGATTTAAGGTTTCTATGTACAGACCAGTCTATGAAAGTGGCTTGATGTAAATAAAAACAAGATTGTCGGGCTACTGGTTGATATAGAGTTACTGGGAACAGAGTGTTAGCTTCATTCAGTATGCTGGATAGTAATGACGCTCGGCTGACTATTAAAGCTGTACTAATGACTTCTAATTTCCTGAAAAAGAAAATTTTGTGTAAAGTAATATTATTACTTTTTAGTTTTACATATTTAGATAGTACTCGAAACAGCTTTTCAACAAGTTTCCGCATAATTATATATAATTCATGACTATTCAATAAAAAAGATGTCCTAAGAGACCATATATTTTCTTCTTCTTCTCCTCTGATTTGGCTGCCCTTTGTTTATATTCATAAAAGTACGTTTATTTGACTCACGAAGCTAGTCAGACATAAATTCACAACTGATAGAAGTGAGTCACGGAAACTAATGTATTTGTCGCGTATTTTGGTCACGCTTTTTATTGCTCCTAAGTTCTTTGGAGAAATGTTAAAGGCTTTTGGATATGATACTAGCACTTGTTTCAAAATAAAGAAATGTCGGTCATCGCAAACTGGTTTGCACACCCACTCCAAACCTCACATGATGGTTGAAGACATCTTTTTCAAAGAATATGGAGCTCGACCACACCTTAAACCGATTTTACGTCAAAAATTAGATAAGAACTTTCCACGACGATGGACTGGTAGAAAAGGTGAGAAAGTGGCCAGCAAAATCCCGAAACTTGTCTCCTTTCGGACTTTTTTGTGGGGGCATTTGAAATGAATGACATATCGACTTAGACCCAAAAATTGAAAAGGTCTGAAGTTTTGAGTAATGGAAGCAATAAGAAACATTACATTCTGATTGTCATTCCATGATCGAATATAAAGCAGGTGAGAGCTGTCAGATTAAACAAAGAATTTGGAAAGTGAATAACTTTTTCTTTTCTTACTCTTCTTTTGTTTTTATTTTTCTATTGTGGACATCTGCTAAAATATAATGAAAAGTACTATCTGAATATGTTAAAAAGCAGGGAATGTATCATTTAAAATAAAATTTCAGTGAATTTTCTGTTGCAAAGCGTACGAGTTGTGATGTGTGTTAAGTAAAAATCACATGTAGGTAACGTATTTTATTTAAATGATTTAACTTGTACCTTCATATACCACTTCTAACTCTGTAAATGAAATTAAGCCGGCCCCTTGGCTTGTTTACACCGAACCACCAGCAATGACGATGCCTGTACGTAAATGACAGCCTATTTATTTACGATCACATGTGTTTTACCCTACCGCTGACTGCCCGCACTTTCTTTGAAGCAGACAAAAACGCATTTACTTTGATGTTTGTCTTTTAAGTCTTCATTTATAAGATAATTTTTCATTGTAGAACTGAATAAATATTCATACTGAGCCATTTTAGGGTAAGGAACAGCTGACTATGGCAGTCCGTTTCATTTTTTCTAATATCATTAGGATTACAATCTATAGCGTCTATGTAATTGTTTGTACTTCTTTTGATGTTGTGACATAGCGACACGATTATCTGAAGATTGGCACCTGGTAGTCAGAACAATAAGCTGATCACTCGCCTAGTACAACCAGAACCTTCTGAAGTTTCTCCATCTCGAATGTTCTGAAACTCCGAGCATTCCCAGTGGTATATAAGAGAGCGCTCTCGCAAATAGCGGTAAATGAACTGCGTTTCTGGTGTTGCAGACGTCTTCTGTTGCAGCTCTCCTGTAAGCGAACCTTGCACGCAGAAAAGTCTATGGCATCAAACGTGTTTCATTACGCTGCGAGGGAAATGAAGTGACAATGAATTGGAAGTAGTTCATATTAGTGAAGTGTCAGGGGAAAATAAGCTAGGTTATAAAGTAGCAATGAAAATAAAGTGAAATGGCAGTGACAGTTGAAATGAGTTCACACTGGTAAAGTAAAGTGAGCAAATTGAAGTTTTAGGGGAAAGTGAACTAACTTAAGAGTAGTGAAAAATAAGTGATGTAACAGTTTAATAATGGCTAGTCGTAATTATGTTATTAAATACAGACAAAAGTCTACAAAGTCTATCTTCTTAAAATAATAAAACGACCTTGCTTCTAACTCTTAAAGTATAGTATATTTTGGTTTTAAAATAAATATTTCATTGTCTTTGGGATGTTTTTCTTCACATTTTCATATTTTGTTACAGGTTTCCACAATTTTGCATGTCTGCCGAGAACTAGCTGCGCGTAAGGAATTGAAATTTGATGCATAAACTTGAAGCTGTTGCTGAAACGCTTAAACTTGGTTGAAATTGATACCGTATAAGGGGACCAATTTATGAACATTTCCAACCCCTGTTCTTTACTAATATGCTCCATGTTTACCACATACGAGTACTATAAACACTATTTCCCAAACTGTGAAACAAATGCATTAAATAGCTTTTCACAAATTAATATTTTCCATTTTCAACTGCACAGCTGTGATTAGATTTTAATATTACATTCAAGGAACGCCACTTAATAAAATTTACGACAAGAAATTCATATATAAAGTAAGCATCACTGTTGAAGAAATTGTTAAATAACTCATACATCATTTTATTGTATTTTAGAAATTGCAGCGCGTACTATATATATATATATATATATATATATATATATATATATAATTTGCAGAAATTTAAAATGATCTTTATTTCAGTAAAAAGACACTTTGTACACCCCTTACAGCAAAATAACTTAACAACACAAACGCAGTCTTTAAGGTCGTCTCGTTCCACTGTCATATGTAAACAAACGAAAGAATTTACTGCGGTACACTTAAAATGTCCACACACAGCTGCACACGTAATTAACAGCTAAATCGCAACTGACTGACAACCGATCGACCGAGGTGCTGGCTGGCTGTATAAAGCCAGAAGGGTTTTGCTGCGTGCCCACCCGTTAAGGGTTTTACCGCAGGTAAGGTACCTCATTTCGGGACTTTTAGGATGTGATGTGGGTTTTGAGATTGAACATTCTTGTGAGGTTACAATTTTGTACCTTCGGGTTGAAAGGACAGGATGCATTATACCTCCAGTCATTGTTCTAAAATTTAGTCGATCGTTCGATAACAATCAGGATGCAGCGAGAAAGACGAAACTATCTCTGTCTCTCTCTCCCTGTTTCTCTCTCTCTCTCTCTCTCTCTCTCTCTCTCTCTCTCTCTCTCGGCAAGCTTTCAGCGCTCGCCTATGCAGCACCTGAGGTTTGCGCAAGCGGTACAATACCTCGGCGACAATTTAAACAATATACATTATTTAAACTATTTTACTTGCATAAATACAAAATTGATTTAAATGCGCAGCAATGAAATAAGCTTTATAGAAAATAAAACCTCAAGTAGCATTTTAATATGTGTATGCACTGAAAATATGTATTATGAGAAAAATAAGAAATACATGAGCAAAATATTTGAGATATTGCTCTTACCTTTAAAACTACCGATTTAACTACCAGCTGCCAGGTGTGTACAGCAGAAGCTGAAAATAGCTTCGTAATATTTATCTACAACAACCTATATTTGCTGATATGCTATTAAAACCATAAAATTTATAATTTGAAGAGTTTTAAACAAGTATCTTCTTAAAGGTGTTTTATAGTGGAGAACTCTGTAAAAATTTATGGATTGTAAATAATGTGTAAGAACTGGAGTAACCTTGCTTTGCTTGAAATTTCTACAAATTTAAGGCTTGTTAATAAGGAGATCTCTAGTTTTACAGACTTTAGGATTTTTGTCCAAATTTACAAACTACTGTTTATTATATAATACCATTCATTATATGTAAGCTTATCTAATAAAGGTTTAAAATAAATTCTTCCTATGTCAAATGTTTATGAAAATGTTTTGTTGTTGCAGTGCGGATGGAAACTACGAAGTGAGATATAAATCCAACGTGTTGATCTATCCGAACGGGGAAGTGCTCTGGGTGCCTCCGGCCATTTACCAGGTAATCTGCACACCTTAGTATTTACTTATAGAATATTCTTGTGCTCCGCTTATATCTTGGTTCTTTGGCAAGGGAAAGGTTTCAGTATGAACAGGAATGTTTTACTAAAAGTCTGTGTATGTTTTATACCACAGTACACTATGTATAAGTGTATACTAGCTAGAAATAAGTTATTTAGCTAATGTCAAACCATAAATGAACATTTTGGGGTGAATGTTGCTGGTGTAGAAAAAGATATTTGTGAATATGCATGACATTTATAGACTATTTTATAAAAACATTATTCTAATGGGTTTATCCCAGCAAAATTGGTGAGAGCGAAGCATTATCATAAGATCGAATCAAGAGAGGAACAAAAAATACACAAGAAAAATCAGAATGAGAAAGAAATGTTTAACCTAACTAAAAATAATAGTCCAAGAAATTGGAATAGACGAGTTATATAATCAGCAAATAAATATTGGACGAGAAGTATGGGAAAAAAGGATATTAAGAAAAGAAGACATCGAAAAGCAGAAAGTTTGGTGTGTTCTGTGAGATAAGTGTGCTGTGAAATATTATAAGAAGTATAAGAAAGAAGAATGTATGAGAGTTTTCAATAAAAGAGAAACAGAAGGATTTACTTGAGAGAACAGGTACATGGTTACGTGAACTAACGGTGACAAAAGAAGGACATGCATTACAAAAAAAAATCTACTACGTAGTACAGTAGGCAGAAACTAAATTATTGAGAGAGATAGAGTTTTCTTTGAGCTCTTAACATTCCGGATATAAGCGAATGTGTATATGGAGCACATATCAAGACACTTGGGTAACAATACAAATAAATATTTATGTTCTCTTCAATTGTTTTGCATTCACAATACGCCAGCATTCGCGTCATCTGCCCCACTGACATAAACCACGAGTCTAAAGGCACTTCTGGAATATGATAAGGAAATATAATAAAGTGCAGCAAAACTTCCAATGGCTATGGGATGGATTTTCCTCCTCGTAGACTGAGATGATGTCTGAGATCTGAGCTGAGAAGACCTCCATATCCAAGTTTTCCAGATCCGATGTCTTATAATGTATCAGTTTCTCCCCACGTTCCCGTAGCTGCTACAGTTGATGCATGGAAATAATTCACCTCAAGTGTGGTATCGGGCAGAGGTCTAAAGGATCTGGTTTTCTTATTAATTGAGAAATAATTTAACTGTATTAGAAGTTACAATACACGTCGTAACGTAGGTTGATAAATAACTTTATCCATGTCATTAGATTACACAATATTGCATGAAATATATTTTCCAATCCATTCACATTGTTAAATCTTTCGTTGTATTCACTCACATCTGTTCTCTGTCGCCTCTTAGCAGTGAGTGACGCTTTCTTCTTACTTAAAGAAGTTTACTGATTTTTACCATCACCGTGGCAATTAAACATTCTCTTATTGGCCACATCATTCCTAACGACCAATGCAATCATACCTTATTTGGTCATTTTTATAATTTATCTTTCAAAACTTAATTTTGACAATCCATTACTCAAATGGTAGCTCAATGGGTAAGAGCGACTGGACGGAAACCATGAGATCCGTGGTTCAAGTCCCGGCCATGGCACTGAATTTGTCAGGTTGACTCTATTAAAAACCTTAGCACATACCACTAACCACTAGACATACGTCTAGTGTGAAAAAATGATTAATTTCCATCAATTAACTTAAATAATAAGAGTTTAATTATGAAGCCTGGAATTCTAGTTCTTGCGATAATAAGTCGGTATATAGATACATAAACGGTGTATCTCGGATGCGACAGCCCCTAGTGGTTTACAGGAAAATATATATGAGTCAATTGGAGAATTTAAAGTTATGACGGCACGTTGGCCATGGTAGCTCAATGGGTTAGTGCGACTGGATGGAATCTAGGAGATCCGTGGTTCGAATCCCTGCCATGACATTGAATTTTTCATGTTGGCTCTATCTACTCAAATATTATTTAAAATACCTTTAAACTTCAAATAACATTGTTACAACAAAATAACATTATTAATTCTGTTCTACCCCTAACTACCTTTATCATACGTCTTCCTTTTCCATTCATTTAATCTGATGCACTTTCACAAACACTTTTAGCAATTCATAAGGGTTTCTTCTTAAATACTTTTAAAATTAAATGTAAAACAACAAATATAAAAACAATAACAATATTTTAGGGTTTCGATTTAAAACAACTGTCTCAGAAGGGAAACCGTGGTATGAAATTAAACACCCCAGCATTCCTTTATGTAACGGGCGAAACCCCGAGAAATCCAAGTAAGTGTTCCCGGGCAGCGGGTAATCGAACCAGCGTCCTCCCCCATGCGAGTCCGGCGCCGATACCTGCCTCGGTGTCAATAAAACTGTAGTAGCTGTAAGTAATATTGTTTGCTAATCTTAAACAGTGAATATTAAGATTCACTTCTTCAGAGAGTTATTGTTGCTAGGCTATCTCTAAGATAATAAGATTCCTCTTTGGAGAGCAAAGAGGATGTAGTATCTACACACGGTTCCTCAACAAAAGACGTGTGGCCGCCTAGTTCTCCAGGTTTCGGAACTCACTGATGAAAACCGCAGGCTTCAGAAATGTAATTTTGGATCGCAGATGTTTCCAAAACTAATAAGGAATGGCTACAGAACATAATAGATCCAGCGCTAATTTCTCATGATCAAAGAACAACCTTATTCACTAGTCCATCAAGTGCTGATAGGTTTTCTTTAATCTAATTGATGTTAATGAATACTTATCAACATGTTTCCTCGCCGAAGGTGCAAGCATAAGTTTGGAAGCTCAAATAAATAACCTGATAAACATTATAATAACGTGAGAAGAAACGCACGTTTATGTACTGTTCGTATAATCACCGAAGTGGCTAACCTGTGGTATCTCGTATTCTGCGACATTACATATTTTAATATTTCTTTTAAACTTTATTTTTAATTCCCAAATAATCAAATCTGTCACTCTTAGTTTCGTTGATAGCCAATAGTGAGGACGAAAATACATTCATTCTCTAGTTGGATCGAAGCAGATTTAATAAGAATAAGGCATTAACGAATGAGGAAACATCTGTTAGCTTTTTAGTATCATCCTTTAAAACTATCAATTAACTTCCATTCTGATTGAAAAATAAAGCATTTATGAGACCGTAAGGCGTGAGGCGCTCGTATGTAATTATAACTCAAAGTTACATTGTTTTACAATAGTTTATTTTGTAAACATTATAAAAACGTTTAATTTCAAGTCATGTACAATAATCATTTGAAACATTTATATCAAGAGGTACAGTGTAAAGAATTGGAACTGTGCTAATAAAGATAAATTTTTCTGGATATTTAAGTACATAAGTATTGTACATTTTCTGTTAGTAACATTACAGCTGATAACGCAATTGCAGCCTTCATTATTTTAAGCTAAATTCGTATAAGTGATAATACAAAATCGTGAAGTTCCGACTGTTCCATCTTGGGTGCAGCATAGGAGTATTCACGACTCCACATGCAGCATGAAATACAGCTCGGCACTGGGGCAAGCTGTCATTACAACTGAGATGTTGTATAATGACGTTGTACATCCCATTTCCTTGTCAGTTTCAACACCTTCTGACATAGAAACACTGAGGGAGTCCATCATTTTTGGACACAAATACTTCTTGCCACAAAACAGTCAACGGACCCACCCGGCGTGACATATGCTACGAAAACGAAGACTTGATGGTAGTGCAATGATTTGTGCTAAGATCTTCTTCCAGTGACGTATTCGCAATCATACGCCTAGCAATGTTGCTGTGCACGTGTGGAGCCTCGCAGTTGCAAATTTGGAACAGACTGATATAGATACTATCCGATAACTAATGTCGCTTTTTAAGAAAAACAATTATTTTAAATGTGTTCTGACAAACAATTAACTAATTTTCAGAGTGTAAACTATTAGATTCTATGGCCTTAAGCCATCGTTCGTTTATTATCCCACGATGGCAACAGTTCTGGTTTTTGATGAGAAGAATTCGGTATCCCCACTTGCATTACTTTAATGTTGTCAAAATTTCTTGCACGTAGAAAATAGGCCATGGTTTTAAAAAGGCAATAATCTAATGGTGCAAGATCAGGGCTGTATGCTGGGTGTGGTAGCAGTTCGATTCCTTCCAATTTCTGAATTCTTCCCAAGCTTGTTCGCGCAATATGGGTTTTGCATTGTCCTAATGTAATAGAACTCCATTTCGCTTAACTAATACTGGGTACCTCCGTCTCAAAATTTCGTGAAATCGTTCCAGTTGCTGAGAGTAAATATCCACATCAATCGCCCACCCATTTGTAACAAATTCCAGTGAATCACACTTTCAAAATTCCACCAGAAACACAACATTACTTTGGCACCGAACTGATTGTTTCTTTAACGATTACTTTGGCTAGTTGGCAGGGATGAAGCCACTGTTTCATGGTTTCGCTAATATGCCTATTTTTCATCAAAAGTGACAATTCTCCTGACAAATCTATCAACCATGGGATTACGGATAAGCTGACAACAGATATGCACTCTACGTTCAGCCAGTTGAGGTGACAGTTCATGAGGTACAGATCTGCAGTTTCTGTATGATTTTCCAAGCGTCTTAATGTGGCAATGCATGGTATCTTTTGATGCACAAAGTTCTTCTGAAAGTCCACCAGTACTTTTATGCGGATTTTCTCGCAAAACTTCTCGTGTTTCCTTACCTTCTCCTTCCGCTTCACATATTCTTCGAGCTGTGGCAGTGGTGTGTTTTAGAAGGACTAAATTTAAATGCAGAGGATCTACTCCCATTAGTCCTGGACCCATAGGACCAAGGACCCGGGCCTCCTTCTACCCGGGAGCAATAGAAACTCCGGGTGTCTTTCCATGGGGCAATACCTTGAGTCTAAAAAGCCCCCCCCCCCCATCGACTACAACATCAAGACGGGTAGAAGTGGATACGCCACTTACGCGCATCAACCCCGCAGGGAAGACTACCGAAAACCTCGGTGGGGCCGCCTGGTGATCTAGCACACCTTCTACTAGCTCTGCAGGCTAGTACCCGGGACTTATGAGGCAACCCTCTACCTCCTAAGGGCGACCGTAGCCTGGCCAGAGGTACCCAATTCCCCGTGGGTGTCGGGAACACACTGCCCCCTCGAGTCCAACCCAATCCGAACAACTCCCCAACGGGAGGGGCTCGGTAGTTCGGCCCGAGGTTCCTCTAGTAACGTCAGAGGTACCACGAGTGCTAAGGATACGCAGCGCCCGCACCACGGCAGCTGAAGGGAACGGATCCCCTCCCCTACGGGAGCTTTAGAAGGACTCTAAGTTCAAACTTTGTTACCTCCATTTTGTGATTGTTTATTAACAACTAAAGACTGATACATGCTCGCTGTATACACAACACTAGCCATGGCATCCTTTAAATAGCATTTCCAAACCAAACAAACCCAATACATTTTGCAAAACACCAAAATAAAAAAAAACTAAATTACTTATGAGACAACCTAATATGATGCTATGATGGAAGAAAACTGCCCTCTACCCCAGAATTGTGAAATATTAGTTTTCAAATACAACCAACGACTAGAACTATCTTTTACATGGAAATGTGTACAAAAGTGGCTAACGAGTTTGATTATATCAATATTATTGATATAAAAAATGTGCAGCTTAAATTTTCTGGAAATAGCTTGTAAAATCCCTTTCATTCGGGATGAAGTTTGTCTAATTTTGTATAATTGGTCAACTACAAGATATATAAATAGTATACATATAATCTAGATCTCTATAAAATACACAATTTATTTTAAAAATAACTTTTTCTGTATCGTTAGCCATACCTAAGATATGTGTTATTATTGTTTTGATTTTTTCAATTATTCGTCAGTTTTTATAGTACTACCACTATCCACTTCTTTCTTGCAGTCATAGAAAGGATACGAATTTCAAGGCCAGCAGATCGACACATGAGATCTGTGGTGATCAATATCTTCTCTTATATGCTAATTCAACAGTACTGAGACCAATAATAATGTATGGTGCAGAAAGCTGGGCGTTGACAATCAGAGAAAAACAGTGGTTATTACGGTGGAAAAGGAAGATTTTGAGAAATATTTTGGAGTGATAAGGGACTTGGACGGATGGACAATGCGGACTAACTTGGAGTTACAGTGCCTACTTGGACAACCAAATATAGTAGTGAAAATTAAACAAGAATAAGATGGATTAGCCATGTGCAGAGAATGCCGGAAACCAGTGTATTTAAGAAGATATTCATAGGAAAGCTGGATGGCAGAAGGAGAAGAGGAAGGCCTAGGAAAAGATGGGTAGATGATGTAGAAGATGACTTGAGAAAGTTGGGGGTTAAAGGCTGGAGAAGAAAAGCAGAGGACCGAGTAGAATGGAAGAGGGTGGTTAGGGAGGCCAAGGGCCTACATGGCCTGTAGTGTCAACTATCATCATCATCATCATCATGTGCCAATGACGTGGCCTTCATGGTTTATGTACTCTGCCTCCTTCGTATTATCCGTAAAACATTTCCTCTTCACTCAGGTAGCCAAGTATTAGAGGGTTTGCTTTCGTGTCCCATTAACACGTCACAATTCGGCAAACGGTAGCTGAAGATAAATCCGACCTCCCCTCTTTCGCATAATATTGGACATAACTGTATTCGATTATGGATTCTGTAAACCCTTTTGTACCTACAAAAATATATAAGGAATGTGAATGTAATTCACTGAATTTTTCGTAATTGCATTACAGTTCATTCACAAAATTAAACACAATGCACAAATTATTTGAATACTTTGAAAGTAGTTTTAATTTGTTTATTCTAAGCACAGGAAACTTTTATATTTAGTTATAACTTCTCAGAAATAGCTTTGAATAATGTTCATAAATGATAAAGCTTTTTGTGTTTGTTTTTGCATGTATCTCCATTAACTAAGACAAGCTTTAAAAAGGTTTAAAAATTACTTATTCCAAAATTTAAGAATCTGCGATTCACTTCTTGAAGCACTCAATGTATGAAGAAGTATAAAATGTTTGTGTTTGGTTCGCTGCACAATGTACAGCAATCATCAGATTCACCCTTAAAACAACAAATGATAAACTAACATTATTATTCTTTGTGTTTTATTTAGCTTTAAATTTGAAAGCAGCCTCTGCATTCCAAATATTACATGGTACATTGATATGAGTTTAACTAAGAACTAAGTTCTTCTAAGGAGACTGTTCCTACAAAAATGTGTCTATCCTCAATGCTGGATTTGTATAGCCATGATATACAAATTAAAGGCGATTTAACGCCTGAAATTTGTATGACATATTTGAAAATTCCTACCTATAACATTAAATATCTTAAGAATACTGGATCTAATACTTGTTTAATATAGTGTTATTTAAATACAGAGATTTTCGTTTCTTCTGTAGCAAATTTTTACCTTTTTCTTTCGGTTCATCAATCATTATACCAACTACATTCAGAGTGAGCAGAACTCCACAGGATATTGATACCGAAATTAAGAATTGCAATGTATAAAGAATCATGATGGATGTCAAAGGAATGTTGGTTCTTTGTTACAACACGTGCAAGGGCAGTTGAGTCGAATAGCAGTTTGGATGAATAAGTTGTTTTAACAAAAGAAACGTAAGAAACAGTATCCTTAGCAGATTTCTAAAAGATGGCACTTAACTGTATGAATAGGGCATTCTTCGGATCATTCATAATGGCGACAAAATAGCCACAAAGAGAATCTTTGTGTGAAAAGAGGCTTTCAGAAACTGAAAGTGATATATACACCCACACACGCAGCTGTGGACAACAGTCTTCGGCGTGGAGCCGATTAGACACTTCGTGGCTGGCAAGCCATTGAAGCAGTCCGAGGCGTGAGGGCGATTAGGGCAGTCCTCCTGTTCTGTCTTGGGCCAGGCATACCAGAAATGAGAGAATATATTTGTCGGTCCATATGTACGTGAGGAACGAATAAAGTTTATCGAGTAATAAACATTCCGCCTTCAATAACTCTAAACAGGGATATTGGTAACCCTTGGTTGGCAACTTCAATTTCGATGTTCTAAAAAAGAAGCAGTAAATAAATAAGTTTGAAACGGGCATTCCAGTGTCATTAAAATATCCTTCTCACACACATCCACCATATCCTGAGAGAAACCTCTTTGTTCGCCAATCATTTTGTTTCAAATTGGCGTCCACAACGTGGAACTGTGTAGCACCCACAATAAAATTAGTTACAATATTTGAAAGCAAGTTATTTAAGAGTAAATGTCTTGTAAATGCATGTCTTTTAATCTTTTATTCCGTGCAGTTTAAACAAAACTTTGCAAGAAACATTTTATATTCTCAAAAAGTATAAACTTGTTAATTACATAAAATGAAATATTTGGAATATTTGACGTCTATGAAATTTAACTCTTAAGTCTTGAAGTCATCCTTGTTCTTAATTTAGTGCGGTTTTATATAGCTGAAAAAATAAACATGTGTTTGAAGAAAAATGTTCAACAGATTAAATGTTGCAGTTTCTGTAGAAAAGACATTTCTGTACCATTAGCACATTTATAAACACTTTCACATGTTTATATGGTTTCACAAATTCAGGTCCACGTAAACTCACGACAATGAAAAGCAGACTGTCATTTGTACATCTAGGTTGTGACTACTGAGGAATATTTTAGACCAAATTTTTATTTTGCTTAAGAGGATAAAACTATTAATTTTTATACGAATAATGTAACATATAGGTAAAAATTTCATGGAAGTCATGTGCGCATACCACATCAGATACCAAGAGGTTGTGGCAAGCACCCCCGAGGGTTGCATACCGCGTGTTACACAAGGCGCTCCTGTACGGTGTCGATTACAAAGATTAACGTAGCATGTAGCTTCTGGGGTTCTTCAGAATCCAGGGAATGTCGTCATCTTGCTCAAGGAGATTCCGAACATTCTTCACGTCGTTTGAGTGTAATGTAGACTACCTAAGGCATGCAGATTATACTTTCAGATATGCTTCCTCCACCGTAGGAGGGTATTTATGTAAATTCAGGCCCCTGGCATTATCGGGGATCTTCTCATCACAGTCATTAGCGCTCGCTATAGCCCGATACCAGGTTGGTATTTGCGTCTGTAACAACCAACTCAACCGCAACAGTTTTGTAAAGGATGCAAGCGCTGGGTACTGACAAATAAGCGCTATTAGGGCACTACTTTTAAGAGAAACTGTGGTGTGTTGTATTTAATCTCCTTTCTGCAAGTCATTCTCATAAATATTTATCCTTCTTCTTACTTCATGTTAATCGAGAAAAACGTTTGCAGAAATAGGTGCGTTTCTTCTTTTACATCTTCTTCTTCCACTTTAAGCTTAGGCTTTAAAGCCCGTTCCAGTGCAGACATCTTCCAATCTGGTTTATTGGTAGACCTCTTGAACTCCATCCTTCTGGTATTGCAAGTCTGGTATCACCCAGTCTTTGTGTTGAAACCATTTCCATTTGTTGTGTATCGTCTCCTCTAATATATACAGAGTGGAACAAAATGGTATGTCAAAACTTTTGCAAAACATTCCTTGCGGATAGAGGATAAAATAAATGTTGTATGAACTTAGATTCGGAAACTAGAGCGCCTTTTCTACAGCTCTGTTTATACGGTGAGATGTGTAAAACGTATCTGCCCTGTGGTTATAACCCCACAGCAGAACAGTGGTTTAATTGTACAGCAGTAAACATTCGCTTTTACATATTGTCGCGGCGAAAAGCACGGAAGTTTCGGTGCCGGGAGATAAGCGCGGTTTGTGTACACAAAGAGCCGGCAAATAAAGATAAGATAAAGGACTTGCCGGCACAGATTAAGTTACGCTTCGGTTTCTTTATTATTCCGGAAATATCTCGAATTTATGAATGAGATATATAAGAGATTGTGACACGCCAGTGTACAGTTGTAAAACGAGAGTGAGTTGTAAACAGAGAGTAGTAAACAGCTTTGAAGTGTTGTAATGAGAGCTGATGCTGTAAAGTGATCGGAACACTGTTTGTATTTGTCATCGACCTTGGAAGATTGTGTTGTATAGGTGATGTAATGTTGTTATGTGAGAATTGAACAGTGTATTTCTACAGAAATAAAGAACATTTAGAATTTCGGCAAATTGGACTTTTAATTCTACGAACCCACAAAGTCACACTATACAGTAGAGTCTATGTTATTCGACCTTCGGTAAATCGACATTCCGTATTATCCGACATACTCTCACCAGTGCAGGATGTGCATCCTCGAACCTTCAGTGAGTGTGGTTGCGGACGATATTGTTTTCATGTCCTGTGAGTATAATATGGCAAGTAAAAAGAAACTATACCAACAATTAAAGCGACTAGCCAATATCAATTTTGAAATATTAGATATTAGCCAACGATGTCTGTGACACACATTCAGTCGGCCTTAATATAAATAGCCCTATATTCTAGTAAACAGTAAAATTACAAATAATTGCCCTGTTCTATTATTGTTTAATAAGAAATTAGTAAGCCTTTTTAATGATTAGGGTAAGTGTTGGATAAAACAGTGTATGGTATCTAAGAGTGAATCAAGACCTATTTGTACACTCGCGGAAATTAATCAACCTTCAACTCATGAATAAAGTACGTCTTGATTCACTAGTAATGTAAATGATTATAAAATAGTTTCTTGTGGTGGTCATGATGAACTCTGATACGAGAGGCAATTAATTCTGTTACTATATAAAGAGTGTGTTTGTCTAGTAAATGTGGAAGGAATATGAAACATGCAGAGTATTGATGCGTGGGTTTTCAGAGAAGCTTTTATGCCCGCTAACCCTCGCTATTTCTTTGCTTTCCGCTGTAGTACGTACACACACCTGTTTGCTCTTGATGTTGCCCCATTATCCGTCAAGCCTGATTTAGGAACCATCTGGCTAATTATCCGGCAAGAGCGAGTACACTTTCAACAGAGAATGCAACCAGAACAATAATCCATTCGTGATCTTTGTACCAAACCTGGATCACAAAACTGTAGTAATACGAGACCTAAAGATCGGCATTATAGTGAATCCACCTCAACGTGAAAGTGACATGATCCTAAATCTACCCGTTTGAAACAGTTATTTAAATATAGCCCCCAGTAATAGTTATTTGGAAATTTTAAATATTAGTTAAATTTGGGAAATGTTAAAATAGTTATTTAATAAAATAGTAATGATAAATTAAAACAGGTGGGTAGTCAAGGAAGTGGAATGAATTACATACATATATGCTATGGACAGTGATCGTAAAAAATCAGGTAAAAATTTCCACTAAGAGAAAGAAGGAAATGCTCACTGACGGAGAAGAAATGAAATGAAATGTGTAGTGTTTAATGCCCGCTTTTACTACATACGGCACCGCAGGCGGTGACACTGATGATACATGAGATGAAGATGGAGCACCGGTGGAATGAGAGGGCCGGGGAAACCGGAGGCCTCGGAGAAAACCCGCTCCAGCGCCGTGTTGTCCAGTACAAATCTCACTTTGCGGTCACCTGGAATCGAACCCGGGCCGCCTTGGTGAGAGCCAAGCGCTCTAACCACTGAGCCGCGGCGCGGCCCGACGGAGAAGAGCTCCCGCGAATAATTATGTATAATTTTTTTTGTAATAGTTATTTATGGCATCTGCTGAAGTTTATTAGAGAGTGAAAAAATTTAATGCAAGAGCTTAAATTTCAAGAGCATGATAAACATTAAACCTCGCTAGTCTCATGGGAATAGGATTAGGATTTCACTACGAGAGGATTCGGTACGTAGGCCACCATGATGTACCCATTGTTTCTATGCTCCAAGGAGGAGGGATGAGGCGAAGGAGACAGAGGGCGGCCGACCCAAGGAGCGACGACAGTACAGAGGGCAGGGTCCCTACAGTTTACTTGCACAGAAACTTCCCCCGACAGGCCAGGACAACGGACACGCTCCCCTACTGCGGGATGGCAATGAACCCCGCAGCCAAGCCCCAAAGGTGCCAGGCAGGCGATCCGAGCCCTTTAGGTCCCTGGCTGGTGGTCCCGAAATGGTCCCAGCAAAGGAGCGGAAACCGGCAACCGACCTACCGGAGGAGGAAGTACTTTTCCTGAGAGCATGTCATTCCGTCATGCACTGCCGAGACTCCTGCCGACACTTCTACCTGAAGGAGAACACCAGATCAGAGATGATATGAAAAGATAATGGGCATGAAATGGAGGGACAGGAATTTTGGGAGTGTAATTAACCTACCCAGCATTCACCTTGCGACCCGGGAAAACTCCCGAAAAAACCATGGGTCAGGTAGGTCGGCCACGGGAATCGAACCCGGGCCTCCCGATTGCAGGCCAAAGACGAAACCGCCTGACCATCTCGCTCGGTTCGCTAGTCTCATACGTAATTTCATCTGTTACCTTAGAAAAAAATCTACTTGTATTAGGAATTTAATATATATATATATATATATATATATATATATATATATATATATATATGAAATATGATATTTAGGTGAAATATTATATATTGATTATGATATTGAAATATAAGGCTTTGAATAGCGAAGAATCGTAACTATGGTGATGCAAAAATAACAAATGGTAAACTGTATATCAAAATGAGTGATTCAGGCGACAAAAGTTTTATACCTGAAGGAATTTGAGAAGAAGCTCGAATTGCTGATCTTAGTTTGCTACCACAAAAGTCATCTGCAATGTATGACAAAGAATATTTATGTTTTAAGAAATGGTGCAGTTCAAAAAGTGTTAGGAAAAGCATACAACTAAGAAAAATTGAACTTCGGACTAAGTCATCTCCGAGGTAATCGACATTCAAAGAGATTACACTATAAGGTCTTTGATACTATATCAGAGTGGACGATTCTGAAAAATAATGTGTTTTTGCTTCGCAAATTTTAACGTCATTCTTCTCCTCGACCCTGGTAGGGATAATTCGACTGTGTGCAGAGATTATTCAAGTCTAACAGTAAATAACCTTTTCAGTAACGAAAGTATCGCGTAATGATGTGTTTTACTTAAGGAGCCGGATAAACAAATTTAAGTTGATTGGCCCCGTAGCTCAGTCGGTAGAGTATCTGCCTGCTTTGCAAGGGATCCCGGCTTCGATTTCCGGCTGGGCGTGGGGATTTTTCTCCAACCAAGATGATTCTCCGTCTTCCCCAGAGTTTGGAAGTATGAATGAGAGTGTCAATGTGTGCGTGATCTAATGATTAAAATACAAAGTACAAGCAATCCAAAGTATACGAGTTAAAAACATCGATATATTCAGAAGGAGAACGGCCGCCGATATAACCACTGCAGTTAAAGGCGGGTTATAAATGGAACCAAGAAAATAATTATTTTTAAAATGAAGCGCAGTCTCTAATAATACAGGAAGTGCTATTTCACAAATAAAGGTAATATAATCATAAATTGGAGACCATAACTTGAGAACTAATCGTCAATGTTAGCCCATTGCAGCTAGGCCGAGAAAATGAGATAAAAAACCACATAATACAACAAATCTTCCTAAAATCCCAACATAAAATAAGGACCTACTTTAACACGTTACAACGAAGTTTCCGTATTTTCAGAACTTCCAAATATTTTCTTAAGCACAGTTTTAAGATTGATTCCAGACGCTCTACCATTATTTGAATATCATACATTTTATTTTATTTAAAAAAAGAAACTCAGTTTAATGCAAATATAGGTTTATATCCACGACATACAGAGCAAATTAACTCCAAGATAACGCGAAAGATTCCAAATGGGATATTGCAGGTTCAATTCTCGTCTGGTCCTGGGTATTCCATAGCTTTCCCTCTCCAATGGACTAATGCTAAGTGGCTTCTCATCTATCACGATTACCTTTCCATCATTTTCCTTTAATCCGATTCTTTCATATATTTCAGACTAGTTTCTAGGTTTCCTGGCGTAGGGTGGTGCCGGACAGATGGAGCGGATGCTGAAAGGCATCTTAACTGAACAACTCATTAATTGTCCTCTCTGGGAAGTACAAGTAGAGTGATGGATTTTCGAGCCAGGAAGTGTTACAAACTTCGACCTATAGCCGTCCGTATCAGTTCATATCTCTTCCTCTTGGGAGGCGGTCGCCAAAATAAATCTACAGTAAAACCCCGTTAACACCGACCTCTTTACCCAGAACTCCAGATAATGCGGACCAGTTTTGAAAAATAAATGTTGTTTAGCGTAGTAAATGATGACTTGTTGTACAGATGATAATTTGCTATTCTCAGTAGGTACATTACTCGAATTCTCTTGCTAGTGGGTAAATTCATTACACTCACCCCACCTACTTGGGACCAGGTTGGAAGAGAAACTTTGATAAAGTCAAGGAAAAAGTTATGGCCTTGTGGTATGTGACTTTCCAGAAAACAAGATTAAAGTAGAAGAAAAAATAAGTGTGGAAAAAGATTTTAAAGACACTTCTAAAAATATCGATGTCTGTTCCGATGTTGATGAAGAAGACATTGACAATTATGTAGTTGCAAATCGACAATGACGGAGATTATAAACAGATTACAAAGGAAGACACTATTGCATCATGCAGGGTTACGAAAATTAAAATGAAGGGTATTCAGAGTTAGACAGTGTTGATGAACCCAGCTGCGGTTATAACCCACGTACAAGCAGTAGCAAACATAGAGAAACTGATGTTTTATTTCGAGAGTCAATCCGATACATTGTAAAATAAACTTCTAATGTTAAAGTGGATGAGAGATAGCGCTGCTCGTAAGCGATACACTAAACAGAGACAGCAGCTCACTGTTCTTTGTCTACCGCCTAGTTTGTAGCTGGCTTTTTTTTTCCATTAACTTTAACTCCAATGGCCATATCGGCGGCCGTTCTCCTTTGGAACATATCGAAGGTATTAACTCATATTCATTGGTTTTAATCATTAGATCACGCACACATTCGCACTCTCGTTCATACTTCCAAACTCTGGGGAAGATGAGTATTTAACTTGGTCGGAGAGAAAAACCCACCCCCACGGCCGGGAATCAAACCCGCGACCCGTAACACGGCATGTAGCTATGTTGTTTACAGTGCAAATACATAGAATATTACAGTACAGCGTATGTGATTTTAGGTGAGTGTCCCGAAAGCAATTTCTAAACTACATTAAAAATATTTCGGTAATGTTGTATGTCCTCTTTTTTATCGCTGTTTCGTCACTCTACGGATAATCCGGATTTCCTCAACTCGGATAGGCCCTGGTTTCAGTTGATCCAGATAAACGAGGTTCTGCTGTATTTAGGTTCAAATGTGTCCCCTTCTGCTGTATATCTATTGACTTAATCAATAAATTAATTTAGCAGTTGTAATCCTTAGAGGGTTTGTTCCTTAAGCTATCTCTTGGTGAATCATTCCACTTCATATTGAGTACATATATACGAATGTTATACTCGTTCAATCTTTCTGTACTTTAGTATATACTTATACGTTTTGCTACATTTTAACTATGTCATTTGTTTTTTCATAATGTATTTCGTCATATTTATAAGCGACATCTTTTATGATAAAATACACAGCTTTCTCATAATACAACGGGCCAACCAGCAGCAAAACACACTTTTCCTTTAAAACGTCTTCCTTCCCTTCTTCACGTGGTCTTCGCTTAAGTATGTAGGTTTATTTTACAAAGATCTGACACACCTAACCTTATTTGCAGTTTTCTATGAATTACACCACACCTAATGCGAAGCAAATGCATTTTAATATTTCACATTTCACTTTTAAACGGTTAGCAGAAGTTTTCGTTCCTATTTTGTGCGATTGTCGTATCGTTAAGGAAAATTTAGGCATAAAATGCCCCATTTCTACCTGAAATTCTTCCAAAATAAACAGGAATCCAGGTTATTCGGTGTCTGATTTGGTGAGCTTTCATTGTACAGCGATTTTATATTTGTATAAAACGAGCGTAACTTTATTCCACTAATGTAAATCATACGTTTAATGAAATTGCTATTTAATTACATTTTAAAAACACTTTTATGTATATTCAGCTTTCTAACACATTACTGGATATACATTTATAAGAGTAACAAAATGTGAGGACTTACATGGAAAAATTTTCAACTAGATTTTGGTTAAAATATGTACATAGAAGGTCCATAAAAGTGATGAAAGATTGCAAAGGCATTCTTATGCGTCAATTTTCATTAGATTACTATTGTCCAGCACAATTATCCAGGACTACATACGACAAATCAGGGGAGACTAAAATATGAAAATCACTAAAAGAAGATCGCCTTTTTTTGTTTTTTGTGCGGTGTTAAAATTTTGATTTCCTCTTTAATTTGATATATAGATAACGTTGTAGCCTAATTACGTGTATTTTAAATATATTTTTAAATGAGCTTACAGCTACCATTTTATACTCAGCACCATTTCAAGGAAACATTCATGACTGCTATACTCTTTGGAGTAAAGCGGTAAATTTAGGTTTATCTATTAGGGAAAATTATAGAATAATCCTTAGGGATATGTAAAAGTAAAAACGTTGGAATGTGTTGGACATGTTCAGGAGATAATGGGAACATAAGTTAGGAAAATTAAACAGCAGTTAGCCAAAACTTCACTGTCCGAAGGGAAAACAAGGGGTCGACTCACAGATAGTACTATTGACAAACTCGAACCCTATTATGGAAAAGAAATTAGAATAATGTGGATAATTTAGAAAGTATGATAAGAACAGTCTGTACCACATGCTTTCACACTATGTCAACTGACAGCAAACCACTACGCATGTGCTTGGTAGATTAGTGCAAGTATTATCACCACAATGCAATAGACAAAACTGTGATGTTAGCCATAAAACTAGTATATGAAAAACTAGCGCATTCACAGTTGTTTAAGTGTCTGCATGGCAAGGCACAGAATGTAATGAATGTTTCAACATCATAATATGGTCATATGTGCCAACACATTTGTTGGAAGACAAACTATGGAAGTACGGATGTATGATTCTCTGTTAATGTACAAGAAAGATAATGTGGGCAGGATTAGTGTACTAGAATATCTAACGGTGAGAGTGGGTAGAAACACAGCCACCATTCTAAGAGAACTCAACCACTTGAGGATGAGAAAACCAGATTTGGCCTAGCAAAATATGACCAAACGTGGCAGATCAGCAAGAAGAAGAGCCAGGCTTCAACAGGAGGATGCTGAGGAGAACTAGGGCTACATACCATGTGGATTCTAAGAGGATTCTGTATGTTTCTTCATATATACGAGTATTCCAGTTTGTTTCTAAACCTTTACTTTAAACTAAGTTTTCTCTAGTTAACATTTTTCAGTATAAATGACTCGTTTTCTCAGAAACGATATTATCTAGCCCACTGAAATTTCAAATGATCAAAAGAACACATTGGCCTTACTACAGAACTAGGATCAAATAAATAAAATGGTTAATTAATTTTCAAAAAAATAACTTTTGGAAAATTAACCAAACTTTTTCCATCATAAAGAAAAACGGCATATCCCCCTTAATAGACAAAATTATCAAATAATCATAGGTCAGTAAACTTACAACATATGACTCACCTCGTTAGAGTAGATGGTAGTGTACCTGCTTCACGTTCAACAGGTCCCGAGTTCAATCTCGGTCAGGATGAGTTACCTGGATAAGCTTTTTCCGGGCTTTTCCCTGATCCTGAAAGACGAATGTCGGGCAACTCTAAGCTCCATGGACCTCGGACACATTTGAGTATCATTTCACCCATTTCATTCATCGTATGATATGACTTAGCGTTGGAGGACGTAAATTACAACATCAAAAACAAACTTACAACAGATGTAACTATGTCCTATAAAAATTTGATCAAGATAGCCTAAATAGTTTCTAAGATAATGGGTCATTAAGTTAGCAAACAACATTGACGAAATAGGGCACTTAGTCTCCCTTCTATACAAAATACCTGAGATTTCAACTGCATGCAACATTAGCATGGACAATCTGTGACACTCCAGTGATGAAAAGACCTGATGTGTTATTTCACATATTCTTCTCTGCCAAATATCATATATTTTAGTATTCACAAGTTATTCTTCTATATTTCGAAAAATTTTGTGTAAATACTTAATTAAGCACTTCGTTATAGAAACAGAGCAAATAGCCGTTCTCTAATGTTCGCTATATACATCGCGAAAAAACAACTGAATAGCGACAGCACTTTAAAAATGACAAGTACTGAAACCTGAAGCCACTAAAATGTTATCGTGTAAAGGACCGATGCTATAAAAATGTATTTAAAGTATTTCGCTGTCTCAAAGACATCTGCGATTTAATGTAATATATACTTTTGTTTTATCAGGTATACAAAATTATATAAACTTTTTCTTAATGAAGACTTAACCGAGCGGGATGGCTCAGGCGGTTTCGTCTGTGGCCTGCAATTGGTATACCCGGATTGGATTCCCATTGGCCAACCTACCAACCCATGGGCTTTTTGAGGGTTTTCCCAGGTCGCTAGGTAAATGCTGAGTAGGTTAATTATATTTCCCGAATTTCCTGTACCCTCATTTCCACTACAGTATCATTTCAAGTCATCTCTCATCTGGAGGTTTCTTTCAGGTTAGCAAGTGTTAACGATGCATGTTGGGATAATATGCTCTGGGAAAAACGCTTTCCCCTCCGGCGCGATCGACTGCGATCTCCGAGCCGGCCTAGTGGGCCGACTCAGATACGCGGCAGGCGGGCTGCCGGTTGTGCCAGCCTGCCTGGAGTACTCTGCTGTGAGCAGGCGGCCTCCGGTCTCCGAACCGGCCTCCTGGCTGTTTCAGGGCGACGGCAGGTGGAATGCCCATTATCCGAAGCCTACCGCAGGGGAGATTTTATCTGGGAAAGTGCAGACCTCGCCCTCTGTGATGTAATGGCCCCTTAGGATTGGTCAACCTCTGTCTCCTTTCACCTCATCCTCTCTACCACGGAGACCCACTTCGGGTATAGATACAATAATCTAGTCTGGTCGACTTGCCGAATTCCCTCCGCATAATCCACTACTACTACCACCACCACCACCACCACCACCACCACCACCACCACCACTACTACTACCACTACTACTACTACTACTACTACTACTACTACTACTACTACTACTACTACTACTACTACTACTACTACTACTACTACTACTACTACTACTACTACTACTACTAATGAAGACTCCTCAGAAATTTCAAGACATAAATTTATTTATCATTTAAATATCTTTAATTTGGATATATATATATATATATATATATATATATACATAATTTCATTTTTCTAGTTTTTACTAATTATTCCAAATAATTACAATTTCCTTCCAAAGTCTTTAAAGATAAATGAGGAGCTCCCTTTATATTGCAATAAATAGGAATTTGTGACATTTAACAAATGTTTACCCTCTGACGTGACACATTTGTTTCAGAACTATGTACCAGATGACCCAACTGACCCGTCCTTCACGCAATCAGATATCTCTTCGTGCGTTAAAACAGTTGCAAAACGCAACGGAGCACTTCCAGTTAAACGGATGGCAGTGATGTAAGCGGACTGCACAGGCTAGTTCAGCAACTGGATCGATTTCAGCTAGGTCACCAACTGGATCGATTTTGTGCTAGAGCAAATGACCTAGCACTGTGCACTGCCACGAGTCAGTTTGAGACAAGACGCGGAATTGGACAGCAGTGTTGTCTCGTCTCTTGCGGTTTGTTTTCGTAAACATAATGTCTGTTGGAGAATGTAATGTGACACGTAGGACATCTACTCCTACATTTATGCCTTCAAGAGAAGAGTGTGTCTTTTTATAGAAAGTGATAGTATCAGAGCATACAAGATGAAACTACCCTTATGGGAAAGGCAGCTAACCTCAAAGAACTTGGTACATTTCCCAAAGCTCTCAACAGTTCAGCAGTTTGTTCAGGTCATGGACTTGCAAGAACATGTTCAAATATTAAGAGAGTTGAACCGAGAATTTCAGAAAAGGTTTCAAGACGTGGTGCAATTAGAGCCAATTTTCCAAATATTTGCTGATCCTTACTCTACAGATGATGATGTTCCATCTGAATTACAACTTGAACTTATCGATTTGCATTGCAATCGTCAAATGAAAAATAAATTCCAAAATAGAATTAGTTTGAGTGATTTCTATTCACACTTTCCAAGAAATACATTTCCTCGACTACATAGAAATGCCGCTCGTTTTCTGAGTATGTTCGCGAACAACTTTTCTCGCTAATGAAATTAAACAAAAACCGCTGCAGAATTCAACTGTCGGAACAGAACTTAAAATGTCAACTTAGACTAGCTGCTGCACAAACATTGATACCTTTGAAAAACTAGTGTGTCAAAAGAGACAACAAATATCTAGAAAACTAGGTTCCACTCTTGAGTAGTATGCGGTGCTTATTGCTTTTCTTTGAGCTGTTATTTAATACTGCTATAGTGTAAATAGATTGTCGATTATTTTCATTTTGTTTAAACTATCAATTTATTGTTCATTTGTTTTTATTAAAATAAAGGTACATAGTTGAATGATAATGAAATAAACAATAAAAGCAATTTATAAAGAAACTATATCCTTCATATTACAATTCGATTATTACTGTTGCACAGTCAGTTGTGCATTTAAATTGCAAGATCGGCACTCCGCCACTGTTCTGAAGGCTACGGAGTGCACGGTAGACTATTCCGGCGTGCAACGGGTAAACTTGCAAGACCTACTGTGTACACTGTGCATTGAGATGGTGGCCACTGGGCTAGTTCAATTTTGGAAACTTCCCTTGTCGTTCGGGGCAGAATGAAGTCCGCTCACGCCACTGTCGTGTGTTTAACTGGAACTGCCCCGTTTCGTTCTGCAACTCTTTTAGCGCACGAAGGGATACCTGTTTACGTGAAAGACTATCAGTTGTGCCACCTGGTATATTTGAAATTAAGGGAATTAAGAAGAGCTCGTGTTTCTTTTCAAATATCTCTTGTGAATAAAACCTCTTCCTCCTCTTCTTTTCCACCACCAGTTTCAGAAATAGGACACTATAACTCCACTCAACAACAGTATGATTTAACGAGCAATTCCGTGACATCATAGTATGATCTTTATGCCTTCTTATTGCAATTCAAACTAATTTGTTTGTTTGATCTACACAATATGTTTCTCCTTTTTATACTCTTCGTACTGTCAGAATTAGACTCGGTTGAAGGTAGTCCAAAATTAATTCGTTGACAAAATGAATCATCTACAAGTTACTCCTAAAATTCTGCTTTATCCTTCGTATAAAGGATTCCAGAGCTATTACTTATGCCATTGCACAGTTATTAACTCTGTAAGGGTTCAACAAATCTTTAATTGTAACAGCCGTATTAAAAAAGAAAAGAAAGAAAACCTTTCAGAGGTAAGAGGCGTGGTATTAGGTTAAACTCCCTTCTTTTCATTCTATAGACAGCATCCTTTTTCTTTTCAGAATAAAGACCTCATTCTACGACAACCGCTGTTCTCAACACGGTGCCTAATTTCATTTATTTCATTAGGAGGGCCAATCCCTCAGGAAGAGCGAAAACCCGTCTCCATTCTTCAGAGTCGGCCAGGCTGAACATTCAAAAGAGTCTCCCAGAACCACTGCATGACTAAATAATCCTCTAATGTACTGATCCGGCTGCAACTCCAAGCTAATTTAAGACCACTCTAATTTATTTCTAATGATTCATTTGATCCCTGCTATAATTTTGCGTTTTAAAAATGGGATATGCAATGGCCTCTAACAAAGGATGTGTTTGTATTTATCTGCAAATTTGCATTGTTTTCTTTTTTCAAGTTTTTTACGAAACACAAGAGATTCCTAGTATTATATTTCACAATGGAGATAATTTTATTGGTAGAATATTGACAGGATTATTAACAATAGGGTAAAATTTAAATAAATTTAAGTATTTCAGATAGTATGTGCTGTCAGTCCTGCGCTGGTCTACAAATCCCAAAATCACGAGTTCAAATCCGGACCAGAGCGATGACTTTAAATGTGACAGCCCAAACTACTAGAGCTCTTACGTGACGAAATTCCTTATAAAACATACCATAGTTCAATACTATTAAGCCGTGTATTATTACATATTATAAAAGGTTATGAAAATTCGTAGATGCTTGAAGTTTCCTCACTTCTTTCTTGCCAAAGAGCTCAACATGGAAGACTAACACATTTAAATAGATTTATTTTATGACTCATGTTAATATCTATACGTTTACTCATATTTTAGTAAATATGGAAACATTTTCTAGAACGTCCTATAGAAAACCTTGCTTCCAATGTTTAATTTATTACTTCTTTTCTCTTGTATTTAAAACAGTGTAACCACTTCCTTTCTGTAACTGTGTAATGGGAAATAACAGACGTAATAATTATGTCCGAGAGCAACTTGAATTTTTTAACAGTTTTGCATTGTGGACCATTTCAAATGTACCGGCGTTCTAAAGATGTCGCACGGCGCTCGTTTTCTTGGAATATGCGAGCGCATTCTCGCATTATTACGAAGCTCCATGTTCAGTGAATGGTGGAACAAGGTTTTACCATCCATGCAATAGTGTAGGAGGTAATGAAGCACAGCCTTGATCTTGCCTTTTATCATGTCCATCTTTCCGGATGCAAGATCCTGTCCTAGAAAATTCTGAAATCCTTCCAGAATTATCACTAAATACAATTAAATCTCAATTTATTTCATTCTCAAGCTTCTAAAGAGAAAGTTGACTCTTTACAATAATTTTGTTTTAAATTCCGCGAAAATAAAAATCAGATTATTCGTTGCTCCGTACTGTACAGCAACATTGTAAACAAGCGTCTTACATATTTAGTGTTTTTAACAAGACATTATCTGGATAAGTTTCTCCTAGTGTTTTCCATTATCCTGAAAGATAAAAGTCGGGTAGCTCTAACCACTATGAACCCTAGACTCATTTAAGTCGTCCTCTAAGAAATTTTTTGAGGTTCGGGTTCAGGTGGTAGTCACTGGGTGCTGATCTGGCGAATAGGGAGGATGGATGAAACGACTAAAAAATATACAATCATCTTCCGACTGGAGGACTTTAAATCTTTAAAAAAAAAAAAAAAAAAAAAAAAAAAAAAAAAAAAAAAAAAAAAAACAGAATGACAGGATCAGCCGGCCGTTACAGCGAGCGCGGTGATCAAGTTTCTTCCCGTGAGGGAGCAGTGGCTTCTCCTCTGTGAATGCCTACTTTGCGCTAGACACCAGTTGGTTTGAAATGGTCCGCACTGTATTAATAGAAATAGCAGTGTCTTGATGTTGAGGGAAATGTTAAAAGATTTGTCAAAGATTATATGACATCTTTAATCTCACATTTTAACGTTTGTAATTTTGTTTCAGCTGGTGTTTCCAGAATGATGGGCTTCGATCTTCATAAGATTTATTTACAGTCCTGCGGTTGAGTGGTCAGCATGCTGGCTTCTCAACCCTGGGATTCAGAGTTAAATTTTTCGTTTGATGGGGAATTTTTTATTTTATTAAGATGATTATAGACCTTCAAAGGATCTGCAAAGCTGAATGAGAAAACAAGTGTTTCAATTTGTAATGTAATGAAACAAGAGTCTATTATTTAGTTTAGTAGCTAAAGAAAGGCAATGTATTGTTGAATCCTAATTATAAGAAAATTATAAGAAAAAGGCAAATACAACATTGCAAAATCTGTAAAGCTTATATGGCAGTTGCTTATAATACTGTTGCTTCATCCAGCGCTATTAGGTGGAGTTCTTATTTGAAATCTATACATATAGAAAATGTGTCAGCACCTACTTAAACATTATAAAATAAATTCCTATATAAGGAATCTTCTGATATGTAATTTAATTTTTTTTTAAGTTTATTAAAACAAAACTGTTTGGATGGTATTAAACTGAAGATTTAATTACGTTCTACTCCAAGGCGTGTATGCATTTAGATTTATTTTCTCTAAAATGTGACAGAATCCACAGTATAAAATTTTAGATGGAGTGCCATTGGTAAAAATATATATTAAATATAAGTATTGTACACACGCAGACATATGCGCTTTTAAATTATATATATAATTTATATATATAATTTAAAAGCGCATTTAAAAACATTGATATTTTACGTCAATTTTCGTCATTTTATCTCCTATTTATGTGCTCTAACAAGTATGTAAGACCAAACTTTTTTAAATAAATTAAAGGCTCCTTATTTAAATAGCTGTAACCCAGTAATCTGAGAGATAACTAATAAACAAAGCCTTACCCCATTTGTGTCGGTCTAAAGAGACAATTACATGTTCCGTTTTATCTAAATAAAATGAAGTACGAGTATATTCTCAAAAAAATATGTACTGTCAATATTCTAATGGTACATAATTAATGTTTTAAATGCTACATTTATTTATTATTTTATTTATTCGTACTAAGCTTCTTATAAATAAAAATACAAGACATAAGGTTAAATACCCAACCAAGCCTTGTTAACTTATCATATTCATTACACAATTTCTTCTAAGTACACATTAATTTCCCTTAAAATATATTGTTTACTTCTCTTTTTAATGATTAATTCCATTTATTCTTAACTTTATTCAGAAACTCTCCAGTTTTCATATAGTCTTTACTGAAATATTCAATTAATATTATGTGCTCTACATCCTCTTTTCTCCAGAATATTAGGCACTGTTTAAAAAAAAGAAAAAAGAAACACCTTTTCTCATACCTTTCAGTCTCCATAACCTGTTATACCCGCTCTTTGTTCTTTATTTAATTTGTCAGTATATACTCATCTTTCACATATAGTTCTTATTGCAATGTACGATTCTAAAGATCTTTTTGTAAATATATCGGCAAACAGTGTTTGTACTTCTAGGTCTTCAAATATTCTCCTGACTCATTTCCAATAATTCATTATATTGCTTTTTCTCATGCTCCAAATTTCTCCCAGACCATTGCTTTCCAGGTTATATTGTATACATCCATTGCCTTTTAAACCTTTTCTTGATATTCTAAGCATTGTCGTAGAATATTCTTTTCATCTAAATTTAAAATTCTAAATCAAAACTTAAATGGTTTATGGTCATACCTTTCATTCAATCTCTTGTAGCGTTTGGTAGCCCTAAAGCTTCTCTACAGAACATACCATGACCTTACCCATTTACCCTCAACTTCCCAAACTTCACTCCTATATACTATTTTTGCTTCCACTGCCAACTGACATTAGTATCCGGTATTCTATATTTACACACTGTAACTGCTGCCAATGCTTCTTTTCCTTTTACAAAAGGCAATTTCTTTCTCCAATTTTCCGCCCACATCTACTTCAACTCCTAAAAATATGCAATTTCTAATCACCTTATATATTCTTGGTTTCCTTTGTTTCACTTTTCAGAAGTACTCAGTGTTGCCCCTTTCTTAAATACTAATATTTGATTCTTGTCCTGGTTTATGTTCAAATTCCATTCACTGCAGTATTTATGTATTTGTTGCAAGGACCGTCTTTAGTATATTGTTATAATGGTTCCTGCTACTAAATCATCTGCGAATAATAATCATGGAATTGGCACATTAATTATTGCTATCAAAAAAAGAGTTATTATTTCCTATATCGGTTAGAATATCGTCGGTAAAGATTGAATAAGACCCTTATTTTGAATGATTTCCTCTATTAACCATTCCTTCTTTATTCTCGAGCAAAATGATGTGTGGAGCAACGTCCACTTCCAATATTACATCCTAATTGTGATATATGTTATTTTTCAGAGCTCGTGCACCATCGACGTGACGTACTTCCCGTTCGACCAGCAGACGTGCATCATGAAGTTCGGCTCATGGACTTTCAACGGTGACCAAGTGTCCTTAGCGCTGTACAATAACAAAAACTTTGTGGACCTATCCGACTACTGGAAGTCCGGTACATGGGACATAATCGAGGTTCCGGCCTACCTCAACATCTACGAGGGCAATCATCCCACGGAGACGGACATTACCTTCTACATTATAATCCGCCGCAAGACTCTATTCTACACGGTGAATCTCATTCTCCCCACGGTGCTCATATCCTTCCTGTGTGTGCTGGTTTTCTACCTGCCGGCGGAGGCAGGCGAAAAGGTCACCCTGGGCATTAGCATTCTCCTCTCACTCGTTGTGTTCCTCTTGCTCGTCTCAAAAATCCTACCCCCAACTTCGCTGGTGCTGCCCCTCATCGCCAAGTACTTGCTCTTCACGTTCATCATGAACACAGTAAGTATCCTCGTCACCGTCATCATCATCAACTGGAACTTCCGAGGACCCAGGACCCATCGGATGCCGCCTTGGATACGCGCCGTCTTCCTCTACTACCTGCCCATCATTTTGTTGATGCGGCGGCCCAAGAAGACGCGGTTGCGCTGGATGATGGAGATGCCAGGCATGAGCGCACCGCCTCATCCATCCTACGGCTCGCCCGCCGAACTGCCCAAACATCTCGCTGCAACGGCCGCCAATCGCAGCAAGATGGAGGTGATGGAACTTTCGGATCTCCACCATCCCAACTGTAAAATCAACAGAAAGTCGAGTACGGAACTCGGGGGCGGTGGTGGAGGTGGCGGCGGCACGGCGGGCAGCGGTGGAGGTGCGGGCGGTGCGGGTAGCGGGAGACGGGAAAGCGAGAGTTCCGACTCGCTACTCCTGTCACCTGAGGCGTCCAAAGCTACAGAAGCTGTCGAATTCATCGCTGAGCATCTAAGGAACGAAGACCAGTACATTCAGGTAAGAGACCTCTTGTATCATCAGTAGCTCTAGGTCCTCTTCTACTTAAACAGTATGACGTAATGAAAATGGTGTTCTCATGTAAGTTACGTTACAGCTTGAAGGTTAGCGAGAACACAAGGAGAGAAAAAAAAACTGTTTCACTTACGTTGCATAAATTCCATAATAACCATTACAAAGAAATTATTACAATTCAAATGATTTATGCAGCTGCACAACTCCCTAATAAGACTATAGCTCCAGAGGCAGTAAATTGCTGATTTTATCCGAAGTACTGCACTAGATAAAGACGAGGCTACACGGACAGCTTTACCATAAAAGTATGAATGTCAGTGGTTAACATTTCTTGCAGTAACTATCCCGACCCGGGATCACTAGCTGTAGTTCACGACAACCGTTTTCAACACTATATGCTGAGTTTCATTATATTTTTCAATATATGGGTGTTTGTTAACACAGCCTGATAGTGTTTTACGAAGGCTCGTCATGAATTCTGGCAAACTACCTGGATCACCCTTTAATGACCTGAATCCTGTGAGTTGGTACGTGAGTGAAAATTTATCTCTCTGCTAAGTTTACAAATACAATTAACAAATGTGATGGCCTAAGCGTCAAGCCAAAGGAAGTTTTCGTATATTTTGGAAATAGCCAATCACAATAATGTGCAAGAGATGTTGCACGAATCTAAAATTCGTGGATGTCGCTTTCACCTTGATCAGAATTGATGGCGATAAAACAAACAAGCAACGGACTTTACTAGAAAATGCAATGAAAACAGGGAAGTTAGCACACTTTTTAAATGTTTTTTGGTCTACCGTTTTTAAATCCGGAAGAAGTAGATGAGTGTTTCGTTGAGGATCTTATGGCAATACTACCACAAGAGGCAAATGAGTTTCACTGACTACATACTGGAAACTTTCGTCACCGAAGAAAGCGTTTTTTCACGCTATATTTGGGCAACATCTGAGGCGACAATTAATAGAACAAATACGAAGCGTTCCATTCAAAACTGAACAGGATGTTTTCAACAACACATCCAATCATATGTATATTTTCAGATGTTTTGAAGGACATCCAGTCTGAAGTATATATGAATTCGATCAACAGATATTCAAAGGAAAAGGGATCCGTTATTAATCAGTATAATTTCATTAATTGTCTGCTATGACTTAACGTTGGAGGTTTTCCTTATCGTGAAAGATGAATTTCTGGTAACTCTAAGCTCTGTGTACCCTAAACTCATTTGAACATCATTTCATTAATAGTCCGATATGACTTAACGTTTAAGGTTTCCTTATCATGAAAGATGAATGTTATTCCTGAGAGATCAGACGCTGCTTTACCAAAATGGTAATAAATGGAACATGTATTTCATAAAACCAGTGTCATTTAAGTTTCTTCCAAAGCTCTAAATACTAATGACAAGCTGACAAAACACAAAAACTGTTGCTAAAATAACGCCTTGACAAGGTTTAAAGCTGCTTCAATTGTTATAAGCATTTCAATATTAAGTATTAAACAGAAAATAATTTTAAAAAATTAAATGTATAAAAACAATAATAATAATAATAATAATAATAATAATAATAATAATAATAATAATAATAATAATAATAATAATAATAATAATAATAATAATAATAATAATAATAATGATGATGATGATAATAATGATAATAATAAATAATAATAATAATAATAATAATAATAATAATAATAATAATAATAATAATAATAATAATAATAATAATAATAATAATAATAATAATAATAATAATAATAATAATAATAATAATAATAATAATAATAATAATAATAATAATAATAATAATAATAATAATAATAATAATAATAATAATAATAATAATAATAATAATAATAATAATAATAATAATAATAATAATAATAATAATAATAATAATAATAATAATAATAATAATAATAATAATAATAATAATAATAATAATAATAATAATAATAATAATAATAATAATAATAATAATTAATAATAATAATAATAATAATAATAATAATAATAATAATAATAATAATAATAATAATAATAATAATAATAATAATAATAATAATAATAATAATAATAATAATAATAAATGAATAAAAATCGAATTCAAAAAATATGTATAGGATAAATGGCAGGCTAAACAGACAAGCTCCACGTGATGCCTCCTGGGTAATGCTAAAAGGCTGCAGGTAGCAAACAGGTAGTCGCACGGAATTCAGGGATCTGCGCGGAACTCAAGATTACCGTTTAAACTATTCTTGAGAAATATCCGGTTCTCAAAAATCTTGAGAAAGAAAATTGTAAGAATTAAAATCTAAATAATTCGCGTCTACTGCATTAATCTTAACGTAAAAGGGATGTGCCTTGTCATTTTATAGCATGACAGTAACTAACAATAAATAGTATAATACCCCATTTTTAATTTACGTCCTCCAACGTTAAGTCGTGTCGGACGATGAATGAAATGGGTGAAATGATGCTCAAATGAGCCCGGGGTCCATAGAGCTTTAGAGTTACCTGACATTCATCTTTCAGAATAAGGGAAAAAGCCTTATCCAGTTAACTCACCCTGACCTAGGTTCGAACTCGGAACAATCTGAACAAGGGACAAGTACGCTACGTTACAGAGTTGGGAGATTTCTGACGTGCTCACTGGAAGGCACCCTTCCAGTTATGCTAAAAGGCTGCAAAGAACACATGAACTCCTTTCAGAGGTTACATATCCTGAAAGCACAATATTCTATCTATTCTATCAATCTCTGTGGTAGCTAATAAACGATATTTCTGTCACCAGTTGGTGTAGTGCAACGCTTTCTTGAGGACAAGTACGAGGGCTGTTCAATAAAGAATGATCACATTTTTTATCATGGTGCAGCATCCAGCCTGCTTCACGGAAATTTGGTCTTCTGCGCCTGAAATGGACTTGCAATGTTTTAAGGATATCCCTGTAGAATCGTCCAGTTACTGATGTGTGTTCAGGTACAACATGCTGATAAACTTTTCCATGAATATCGAAGAATGAGATGACCATAACTTTCCCAGCAGAAGCAACTACTTTCGCTTTTTTGGGGTTGGTGAGGAAGGAGATTTCCACACTGAGCTTTGCTGTTTGCTCTCAGGATCAAAATGATGTAGTCAAGTTTCATCGGCAGTGATTACGTTTGAAAGAAACTCCGGATCTTCCTCTAACATCAACTTTAACTGCATGCAGACCTGCATGTGAATGTCCTTTTGTTTGGGAATCAACGGTCTTGGAACCCATCGCGCACAAACACGTCTCATGTGTAATGTTCCTGTTACAAACGTGTGGGTGGCACCCAATGAAATGTTCAATATTTCAGAAAGTGATCTTAAGGTAATTCGTCGATCCTCTCTCACAATGGCACCAGCAGTGTCGATGTTTTCTTCCGTAAGAGCAGTAACTGGAGCACCGGGTCCACCTTCCTTTGAAATTGATTGTTTCCCCACTTTAAGCATTTTAAACCACATTCGAGCTGTGCTGTAAGGAAGAACAGACTCTCCATAGGCCTCCTGTAACATTGTATAGGCCTCAACTGAAGATTTGTTGAGACGAAAGCAGAATTTCAAAGCCATATACAGCAGTAATGACAAGATCCTTTTCTAGTAGTTAGTGACTGCTACCTTAATGACCGTTAGAATAAAGTAACAATTACGATATTCTGTATAACCTACCAATACTAACAAGTGAACTATCATTGTGTTCACACCGCTATGCACATGAAATAATGGCTGCTGTATATAAATATAATATAATTATATTATATTATATACTTATATAATAATTATATTATATTTATATAATATTATATAATTGTAATGCCTGCTGTATATAAACAATGTGCACCAAAAATATGCTGCGGAGTAGACCATAATGCTCAAAAGTGAAGCCTGGAAAGAACTACATGCGACCACTTGAAGGTAGCTGCCGGACATCCTCGTCAACTCTGTGGTGTGAGGAACAGAGCTACTAACATATGCTATATGCAGACCGCCACCATAAGGTTCCCATACAATGCTGTGTTATTATGCCAATATGTTCCTACGTATTCTGAACTCATTTTCGGATACTTCTGGCTACTCTCCACGCCCGATTTTTCGCGCACAGGCCCCACTTAGTCATGTCATGTTTAAATTCATTCATTAAATGTCATGCTTAATGACATGTCATTAAACTCTAAGCGCGTACAGGTTTGAGTATAGTGGTAGTTCCCTTATAAAAGAGAGTATTTTATTCTGCTCAAAAATCTGATATCAATATTTCATGTAAATACATGTCTTGATGTCCGCAGAACAAAAAAAAAAAAACAGTTTATGAAAATACTTTTGTGTATTTTTAACTGAATTCTTCCAACGTTAAGTCATGTCCAACGATAAATAAAATGTGATAAATGGTACTCAAATGAGCCTAGGGTCATAGAACTTAGAGTTACCCACCATTAATGTCTTTCAGAACAAGGGAAATCCCCAGAAAAAACTTATCCAGATAGTGCACCTTGACCGACAGTCGAACTCGGGACCTCTCGAATGTGATGCAGCCACGCTACCATCCATGCTACAGCGGCGGGTTATTTTTGTGTATGAATGTGTGTTCTTGAAGAACATAACTCATGACCAAAATGACAGATAAATACGATTCTTGATGTTTAAATACAGGTATCCCACAAAGATACGACAAGATTCTCAAGAAAAAATCTCCCAAACCAAACATAATTTAAGTGGACAAATTTTCGTTATTTTTTAAACTTTTCAATATTGCTAAAGTTTTTATTTAAATGTCATATATAAATATATGCACATGTGTGTGTGTGTGTGCGCGCGCGCGCGCGTGTGCGTTTCAAACTTGGCACAGATAACATTTGACACGAGGCGAAAAGTACTATTTTGTCTAGAAATCAAAATTCCATTCAGTTTCACAGAATTAATTTTTTTAATTTTATGCACCAAACTTGCAATATCTTCCATATCTTTATCGACGGTATGGTAGTAGCTCGAACATTGGCAACATAAGTATAATTACTCAAGTTTTCACAAAATAAGAGAACAGCAATGAAAGGTACACTCAGACTGAAAAATTTAACGTCATAGTCAGTATTTTAACCACAGATCTCCCGGTCCGATTGCTTGAACCATTGAGCTATTATTCACATAAAATAACTACTAATTTCCATTAACTGATCCAATAGTGGTGTAAACTATGAAGCTCGAGATTTAAAGTAATTATTGTATAGTTAGTCGCCATTAAGATATGTATCTTGTATGTATAACAGATCTCCTAATGGTTTACTGGCAAATTCGCGAGTCAGTTGGAGAATTTAATGTCATATACCAGTGGCTAGAAAAACCAGGTGGAGTCTGGGATATGCCTGGTTCAAATCCAAGCTATGGTACTGAACTTTACAGTCTAACTCTACCTTTCCAAACCTTGCCCGACACGCGGCTACCGTGAAAGAATAATTCATTTCCAAAGGAACAGTAATCATGCAATATTAGTTGATCTCTAACAAAGATCATGAAGTAATAATACAATAAAATTTGGTCTTGCATTTGTTTTGAATTTCTTGTGTAAAGGTTATTGAGAAAAAACAGTTATATTCTTAAATTGCTATTATTTGCGCCCGGTAAGATTTTCTCTATAAAAAGCAACGAGGTAGCCCGAATGCGACACATGTAAGTCTCTCAACTGCACCAACGAGAAATAATAATCATTAGAAACAGCGGAATTTGTAATTATTTTAAGATTTATTGAACATGGTGTGTACATATGGATTAATACAGTGCTATAGTGATCGTCAAGTACGATCGTCTTGTGGTAGACCGTCAGTGAGTGAGTCCTTGATTGGCATGTAAGTATTCACGATACTGTCCACAAACCTGACCACAAAAAGTGCAGGTACATAGTTGTGGCGCCAGGTGGTGTCCTCGTTATCCACAGATCTTGTGATGGAATCCATGTGCCGCGGTTCTCGTGTATACGTGTCGTAGCTCGAAGATAGGCTTCTTCCATTCTGCGATGTTCATGACGTGTTTGCTGCTTTTTCTTCCCTTATTCTGATGTGTTCTTCGTGTGTTCACTTGGAGGGCTCAAATGTCGCAGGGACAGACCGAATAAGAAATCCTGAAAGAAGAGGGATTCTACTTAATGAACGATAAGTCCACCCCAACATATTACACCTACAGCATACAGTAGCTTAAGTGTAATAGACCTAGTTTTCTACAAAGGAGAACTGTTGCACATCGCACGTCAGGAACTTGTGGTCACCTATTAGAAAGCATATTCCAATTAAAACCACATTCACACTAGAAAAACTGAGAATGGTCAACACAGAACAGCAATTGGCCTCAAGACAAATCGAGATTACAGTACTCAATCATCTCCTAAACACATAACAGGGAACATGGATAGCGCGCTTTCGCTATTAGAGACTACTATACTAAACTCAGCCAAGAAGAAACAGTCTAAAAGAACAAGCAAACTATGGTTTGACGAAGAGTGTTAGTTAGCCCATAAAGGCAAACTATAAGAACTACACAGATGAACAGAACACAAATCTGATCTGAATCTGGCAAAATACTCGAGAAAACAAGGAAATGCCACGTTTTAATGAATAAGAAACAAACCCAATTCGCGGAAGAGAAGTATTTTGAAATATTGCGGAATTTGTAGTTATTGAACAGTACTTTTGCACAATATTTGCTCGATATTTTATTATATAGATGTTTTGTGTTTAAGGTATCCTGAACTTTTGATTAACCCCTTAAGTGCCTTGTGTAATATTTTTAAATCTCTCCAAAGAAACCGAAGTTATTAGGCAAGTGCAATCCAATCTGCCGAAATTTTGCAGGCACAAGTTTTTGTAGACCTTCATCATAGAAGTTTGCCGCCTGTGTCTTCAACCAGCTGGAAACATTTTATTTCAGCTCTTCGTCATTGTTGAAGTGTTGACCGCCAAGGAAACATTTGCGATGCAAAAACAGATGAAAGTCGTTAGGAGCGATGTTGGGGCTGTACAGGAGGTGGTCAAACACGTCCCAGCCAAATTCCTGTAGGATGTTTTTCGTCACATTTGCAGTGTGTGGTCGTGCGTTGTCGTGAAAAAACACAACACCTTCTGACAGCCGATAAATTCCAATTGGTTTCACTTTCCTAGCATTCAGAAAACGAATCACAGATCTAATTTCATAAGCGGCGTGATTTTCAATCAACACCGACATTGTAAACAAGCACAACAAAGCGTACATGGCTGACAGCGATCTCACATGGCGCACGTTTCTTCTCCTTGATACAGAGCGTCTACCGCGCTTGTGCGGAACTGCGATCGCAGCACTGCAGCGGAGATAAATTAAAACAGAACTTACCTTCTGGACGCCTGTTGTAATAATAACTCATAGCGTAATAGGCCATAGAGGTCCAAGGCCTGCCAACCCGACTGCCGGCCTCACGCTCACATGCGCGAGTTAGAGGTGGGCAATCATCAAACCGATACGGGGAGATGTGGTCATCATCTCGACACCCCCAGCCAGAAAGCTGGCTTTCGTGACCAGGGCCGCTTACCTATCGTAAGCTCCTTAATTTTCTCACGATTCTGAGTGGGCATCGGTCCTACATCCGGGACTTAAAATCCGCACCTCCACGGCTGGGATCGAACCAGGGCCGTCCGTAGCAGCGAACCAAAGCATGATGCCTTAGTTCACTACGCCACGGCGTAGGATCTAATTTAAATATACTTACTTGAAAATGAAATGTCTTGAATTCTCTGAAAATAGACTGTTATAATCTATGTGAAATGAAATGCTTCACCACTAAAAAGGTTTCATTGCGTTCGGTACCGAAAAAAGGCCAAGTCAATGATAAGACATTGAATAGCCTCAATTCAATCAAATCAAATCCGATTTAATTTAATCGTATTCGATCTTCCGATAATGCAGAATACGTCTTTGATATCTGTCCTCCTTGTGTTCTCAGGTTACAATAAAAAGTGCCCCTTCGAGAGGAAAAGGTGAAATATTATTTACATGTGAGGTTAAACTAAACGGTGGTAGCGGTCTATCTCGCGTTTAATAGGTCGTTAGTTCGAATCTCGGTCAGCATGAGTTATCTGGATAAGGTTTCTTTCCGGTGCTTTTCCTAATCCTGAAAGACGAATCGTGGTAATTCTAAGCTCTATGGACCCTGAGCTCATTTGAGCATCATTTCACCCATTTCATTCATCGTCCTATTTAACGTTAGAGGATCAAATTTAAAAAAAAATGCAGAAGTTTAAATTAAAACTATGCCATCATCTAACGACTGTTAGAAAACCGTAAAAAAGTAATTAAGAAAACCGAAAAAAAGTAATTAAAATGGTAGTATAGCTTGCAAATATATGATGCAAGTGTATTTAAAAACAAAAAGTTCATAAAATAAGACCTGAAACTTTACTAGCGACGAATATGCTCATGTTGTTCTTGGGAAGCAAGCCAGGTGAACATACGATTAGAAATCGACGATTTCTAAGCATAATTTCTAATCGTCTTTTCACCTAGCTTGCTTCCCGAGAAAAATTTGAGCAAAACGTTCTTAATTTAGATGTGTATTTCTACATTAACAGTAGTCTATAAGTGAGAAACAACTATCTTGTAATGTTATCTTGCTGCATTTAAACCATATTTTAACGAATTAAAGGGGATTTTCGAGAGTTTTCCCGGGTCGCTAAGCGAATTCTGGGTAGGTTAATTACATCCAATGAATTTCTTCTTCCTCCATTTGATCTCCATTATCATTTCACATCATCTCTCATCTGGTGGTCTCTTTCAGAGTAGAAGAGTGGGCTGGTATCTCGGCGCTGCATAGCAAGATGATATGCTCATTGTAAACACTTCCCACTTAGAGGACGGTCTCCGTTTTTGGGCCTTCTTGGTGGGCCATTAAGTGTGTGGGATGCTGGCTGTACTGGCCTGCCGGGGAGTTTCCGACTGGCGAAATATATGGACACTGCCCTTTACACTGTAGTGATTCCTTGGACGGCTGTCCTCTTGCCTCATTCTTCCTCCCGGAGCTGTCCCACTTGGGGGCATAGATACAATAGACCAAGTCTGAACCTCGATGCCTAATCCCCTCCGTAGTGTAGTCCAGTATAGTCCAAGTATCCTGCTAATTCAGTGGCTAGAACTTAATGAATTTGGAATAGATACAGTGTGGTACAGGATGAGGCTAGATTTTTCAGTACCAACATAAATATCCACTCATTAGGGTCACGTTTTACGTACATCAGTATCCCTATTACTTAATTTATAACATAGTGAATCACAGCCTCAGACTTCGACAGTTAATAAACTGCACAAGAATTATTCCTCCATAGTTAAAGAAATAAAAGTTTGAATTAAAAGTGTTACCACTTCAATATGCTTTGTAATATCTACTCACGCAATATTACCATTTTTGTTTAATCGTCTATAAATGCGAAATAACTTCTTGCGTTGACCCTATTATGACCATATTGTGTGTGTGTGTGTGTGTGTGTGTGTGTGTGTGTGTGTGTGTATATATATATATATATATATATATATATATATATATATATATATATAAAACTTACGTCCTCCAAAGTTAAGTCATATCGCACGATGAAAGAATTGGGTGAAATGATGCTCAAATGAGTAAGGGGTCTATAGAGTTTATAGTTACCTGACATTCATCTTTCAGGATAAGGGAAGTCCCCGGGAAAAAATACTTATCCAGATAACTCACCCTGACCGAGATTCGAACTTGAGACCTCTTGAACATGAGACAGACACGCTACCATCTACGCTACCGAGACAGGCCCTATCATGACCAGATTATATCTTTGGAGTGAACGAGAGGTAAAATAAACTTACATTACAAACTGCAAAGTACGGAATTAATATTTTGTCTCCATATTGTCCTGCAGAAGATAGTGCAGCAGTACCTTAAGAAGTATTGCGTAGTGACGTTAACGAGTTCCAAAAATAAATAGATCCTAGTAAATATTATTTCTGTACATTTCTCAATTGTTAACAATCTTGTTTCTTACGATGGAAACTAGGCAACTTCGTTTGAAATATTCCTGGTTTTATTCATTATATACGCTTGCTATTAAAATTTATATAAACCGAAATTTTATTGCTTTAATCAAATTAAAGAATGTAATAGTAAATAATGGTGTGCGGAAGTAGGAAATATGGAATTTTTAATGAAATGCAGTATCATTACACTTCGTCAAAGCTACAGATTTTATTATTCCTTTGAAACAGATATAGGTTTTCTTCCAACTATTTGGTTACCATAACAACCTTTGTGTATAAAACAATTTATAGCTTATACAATCATGGAAACTAGTGGCATTGCATACAATGATTTCAATGGTACAAATTGAAAGCTATTTTTATGTTTTATACTAAGTAAACTTGGAGAACTGTTTTGTCACAGCCTTCTATATATTAAAGAACGTAATAAATGTATAAGTGATTATACTGTCAGCATTGATGCCATTGAAAGTTTACAATAACAAGCGCTAAAAGTCGTCTCTGAGCATCTCCAAATGTATACTGCCATCTCCACACAAAAATAAAATATAATTATAAGTTGATGCACAATAAACAACATTTAATTTATTTGAAAACATTACTGAGAGATGACAAGTTAGACAAGTACCACTAAAGGACTAATTCATTATCTCACCTGTCACGGATAACTGATTTAATAACACACAAAATGACATTTGTAATTATTGTGGGAAGCGAGACACACAAAATCAAGTTTTGTTTGAATGTGTACGTTCATGTAATCAAACCATTCGAGAGAGAAGCGCTTGAAGCAGTTTCCAAGTATTTTATACTTCAAGAAACAATTAGCTCTATAACCAATTAACTTCTTAGAAAATAAAATCAGCTAAATTGCATGGATAGATAAAAAGAACACAGAGGGTAGATGTAAAATAATTAGGGAAAAAGTTTTTAAAAATCCAGAGGTTTACGTATGTAAAATGTATCCAACTTCACTATACATGCCAAATAATCAGAATTCTAATATAATTATACGAGATGGAGTACGAGAGGAGGTAAATGAAAATTAAACTTACAATAGAAGAAATATTATTATCAATATTTGAAGGATAATAATGGCTAGGAAGGAGGACTATAAGACTAAGAAGGGCATATAGAGAACTTATGTTTAATTTAAGGAAATTGAAGGAAGGGGGATAAAAGGGGGGAGAAGATGGAATTGACTAAAGTGAACGTGGAGAAGGATAAGCCCAGGAGAGAACTGATGCAGAATTGAGTGTAAAAGATGAACAATGGAGGAAGCTCCCATTTCTGTGGCTTAGGTGGTAGCGTGTCTGCCTCACGTTCAAAAGGTACCGAGTCCGAATCTCGGTCAGGGTGAGTTATCTGGATAAGGTTTTTCTTTTCGGGGTGATGGTAATGGTTGTTTCGGTCTGTTGATCCTATATCAAGATTAGACCAAAAGGTTATTTGGTCCTTTAAGTTGTTAAGCATAACTAAAATTATGTGCTGCACCGTGGCCTCGGCGTAGTAGACTAGAGCGTTGTGCTCCGATTACCTGCCACGGAATCTGCCAGGATTTGATCCCGAACCTTGGAGTGTACGGATTTTAAGTCTCAAGTGTAAGACCAATGCCTACTAACCATCGTGAGAAATTCGAGGAGCTACAGTAGGATAAGAATGCCAACTTTCCTCCTGGGTTGCACAAATACTGTGTAATTTGGATGATCTCCCAGATATACCTTGCATATATGGGCGTGAGGTGGGCTTAGGCTCGCTTGTGGGCTGTTGCGCCGTGGGTTACCTTTTACTTCTTTACAACTCAAATTATAATAATTTTAAAAGTGAAATAACAGTCACAGAAACTCTTAATTGAAAAAAATAGGAAGGAAAAAAAATATAGGATACTTCGTAGAATGTGCTATACCGGCGCAGTCCTTACTTTACGGGAAGATGTAAACAAAGCGGGAAAATGTATTATTTCGCCGGTGACTGTGATTGGGAGGAAAATTCGCGCGATTTTATTCCCACGTGCGCTGTCAACTAACTTCTATGCAAAGTTTTGCTTTGCCGTTTTCGATGTTTGAGTAGCTTATACGGAAAAACAAGATTAAATGCAGAGATGTGTCTATCGTGTAATATATTTTTACTTTAGTACGCTAAAATGTGACTGAATGTTTACAACAATTATTCAAATACTTTATTTCTTCACATAACTCACCTCATTTAGAAATTAAAAATAAAGGCATGGGTCTTTCAGCGATGTAGCAGTGCTATATAACTGCGTATAGCCACTTTGTAGTAACTTGAAAGTTCTACTGGCATGTAACTGAAAAAAAAGTATTTTACATACCTAATTAGAATCTGACAACGGGGCCACACCGTGGCTCAGTGGTTAGACCACTTGGCTCTCACCAAGGCGGCCCGGGTTCGATCCCAGGCGACCGCAAAGTGAGATTTTTGGTGGACAACACGGCGCTGAGGCGGGTTTTCTCCCGGACCTCCAGTTTCCCCCGCCCTCTCATTCCACCGGTGCTCCATCTTCATTCCATGTATCATCAGTGTCACCGCCTGCGGTGTCGTATGTAGTAAAAGCGAGTGTTAAACACCACTACATATTTCTGACAACGGACGAATTCCTTAAACGACTTCCACTTCCTAATTTTCCTTTGATAATTCCTTCGCTACAGCAATATATCTTTACGCTCAACAATTATATTTTTTATGTTTCTGATCACAAATTCAAAACCTACGTAGCGAAGAATGGTGCAGAAGTTCGTTTTTCAAAGTTCGGCATAATCGGGATCCTTGTTAACTGCTTGAAGCACTTTTGTAATGATCGTGGTTCGTTCCTTTCAAAGAAGCTATGAACCTTGCGACAAATCGTACTTTTAACAAAGTCATCAAGTTTACCTTCCAAAACTGGCTTCTTTCTTTTTCGAAGTTTCCCTGGAGTGGAAAGCCCGCCCTTTATCACAACCTCACTTCGAGCTGCATTGATAATTGGCGCTGAAACACTGGTATATTCTGCTGACAAATTTAACAACGTCCTTAATTGCTAAGTTTGAGTATTTTTCACACAACTTGTAGCAATATACTTTGTTCTTCACAACTTTTTAACGGTTTCCCTCCGGGATGTTTTACATATTGCACGGAAGCAGCCATACTGTACAACTGATCTCCTGATTCGTCTCTGATTAATCATACAAATTACACTTACCAAATAAAATACTAATTAATTACAGCTTGAGTGTTGTATTTGTAATAATGTGATGTTTTTATATATTTTGCATTACATGTAAAGTCTTTAAAAATGATATATAAACTATATTTTTCATCCACATAGAGTTATAAGGCTAAACAGAAAATGATGTCGCACACGTACACCTGCTTTTGTTTACATCGTCCCATAAACTAAGGACGGCGCGGTATAGACACCAATAAGTTCATAAATTAGTACTATGTTTTAAATGATGGGTACATATTGCAAGTAGCTGAATATCACATCTGTATTTGCTGAAGTGAATAGTAATTAATTTATTGTGACAGTATTAAATATATTAATGTTGCTATTTGATTGTTATTTGTATTTATTTTCATGTTTATGTAGTTTTACTAATAATCTATAATAATGAATGTAACGTTCTTTAGAAAAAATTTGCCACACGGTTCTGGTTTAGCAAACCAGGTATCGGCATTATTATTATTTTAATTTCCACGCAGATTTATCTGGACATATCTTAACTATTTCAGTACAGTTTGTGCTTTTCTCTGCCTAAAAGGTTAAAAAGTTTCAACTCAATAAACATAGCAATTCGCACAAATAGTGAAAACTTGGTGGCTGAAGCTACATGTATCTCAGTCCATAAAGGAAGAGAAAGAGCGAAATAAACGCGCGTGAAAAACCAGATACAGGAACGAAAAGAAAGCTAATAAAAGAAGTAAATGAAAGTATAGTGGAAGCTAGAGGCGAAGAACAAAAGCGAGAACCAGCAAGTTTGGAAAGATCAAAGAAAGAAATCGGAGGCAACTTAAAGACAGGAAACTGTACACGACGCACGACTAGAAACTAATACGTGGGGGTGAAGCAAACAGTCCTCCCCCACCCATTCTCACGTAGGGGGTTCATTTTCCATTTCTTGTTTCGTTTGTTTGGTGTTTGAAGAGCATATGAAAGGCAACCTTCTAGTTTCAAAGTTACATTCTGTCGAACAACAAACCTCCACAAGAAAAATACGTTTGGAGGCCCTCAGGCATACCCCAAGAAGAGCTACAACTGTAACAGAGAATGTTGAATGTCTCTTTGCTTCAGGGTAGTCGCTTTGTCTTCCAGTTCTGCTCTCTGTGTTCAGCAAAACGAACAACAACAGTAGGAAGAACAAACTTTACCTTGCCAGACACGGCGAAACAGTTTTATATCTAAGGCAAAAATGAAATTCTTAATATTTGTATATTTTACTCCTGTTGACACTAAGTAAAGGAAGGTCATATCAATGAAAGCACAATGTTTAGTACAACCAAAGTTTTGAAGTCATTCGAAAATCTATTTTACTCTTCCACAATTTGCGGTATCCATATAACATCCGTTCATTGTGATGGGGATAAAAATGTGATATAAGATTTTTTTCTTTTTATTTCAGCATAGCATACTTTAACATTTTTCCACTCCTAACTCTAAGCCCGCCTCTGTAGCGTAGGTGGTAGCGTGCCTGTCTCACGTTCAAAAGGTTCCGAATTCGGCTCTCAGTCAGCGTGAGTTAATTGGATAAGATTTAACCGAAGTTTCACTAATCCTTGAACATGAATGTTGGGTAATTCTACATTTTGAGGACGCTGGGCTCATTACAACATCATTTCACCCATTCCATTCATCGCCTGATATGACTTAATGCTGAAGGGCGTTAATTAAAAAATTCAAACTACCCTTTATGTTGAAAAAGGTTTTCACTTATTTTTACTTCATTATTTTATTATTTATTAAAACATCTCAAATGATTTTGATTACTGTATCACATGCTTGAGATGTTTACATGAATAAAAGAATTTTTTTCACTTTTCTTCACATAGATTAAGGGATTATATTGAAAATGCTATTTTCTAGAGATTTCGGCTTACGTATTTTCAGTATTTCATAAAAGCATTAAATAGCTCTAAATTTGTGTGTGACATCTCTATTAATTCTCGAATTATTAAAATACAATTTTACTGACCTGTCCCAATGATTATTACACAAAACAGATTTTGTGTGTGTGTGTGTGTGTGTGTGTGTGTGTGTGTGTGTGTGTGTGTGTGTGTGTGTGTGTGTGTGTGTGTGTACGAGATATCAAAATTGTTGTGGATTAGTCCTTTCCGAGATGTTCATTATTCTTGGTTTCAATTTTCATTGCTCTCAAGTCATACACGTTTAAAAGTGCCAAGTCCTATTATTATTTTGTTTCACAACAACCCATAAAAAGGGCGTGCAGCGTCCTGCGTCACCGTTTAGTAAATAGACGTTAGACATAAAATAATTTTGATTGCAACACACCATTTTTTAAATTATTTTAACGAGGATTCTCAAAACTGCGAGTAAACTGTTGGTATGATGGCCGAGCTACATTTACCTCAGGATTGCTCGGCATTTGTTTTCTTAGTACAAGGAAAAATTCGGGAAGAACAACTGAAACTCGTCTTAATTAGATTTGAGCTTTAGATATTCCGATGACTGAAATAAACGCTACTCCACCACTGAAGTTGGCTAAATTTTTTTCTTATATAGGTAGGTGGGAAAAAATTACAACAGTTTAAATGTAACAATAATCTTTTGTATGGAAGGGGAAATTTGAGAGAAATTTTTTACCAGATTCCTTGCAATTTAAAAGACACGAGTTTGGCATTTATCTTATTTTTCACTTCTTAAGTATCGCATTCATTCACATGTCGACACACAAATGAACAACAAATTTAATACCGAGGTTCATCGTATATACACGAAAATCTTTGAACCTAAAAAAAGGTCATTTTAGAAGAAAAAAAGTTGTTGTTCCAGCAGCGATGCCATAAATTGAGCATTAATTCCTATTATAAAGATAATTTAGCGAGACGGACATGGGTGATGAGCCAGAGAACAAGTCCCTTTACCTGCCGTGCTAGGGGTTCCGGGTTCGATTCCCGGCGGTGGGGATGGGGATTTTTCTCCGATCAAGATAATTCCCCATCTTCCCCAGAGTCTGGAAGTATGAATGAGAGTATGAATGTGTGTGTGATCTAATGATTAAAACCTAACGAATACGGGTTAACAACTTCAGGATGTTCCAAAGGAGAACGGCCGCCGATATGACCATTGTAGTTAAAGGCGGGGTATAAATGGAACAAGTAAAAAAAATCCCTTTACAAGTCAGCTACTTTCAGAAGCTAACCACGGTGCGAGTCTGAGGCGCCACCTGGCAAACCAAATAAACGAAGTCTAGGCAGCGGTCATATCCCCCTTCACCTGGTTTTAGGACGAAACACAGATCATTAAAAACTAGCATAATTACTTCGAAATAATGTCCCCCTGGCGACAACAAATTTGGGCGTATGACATTAATGTAATTGGCATGGTGTATTTAAACTTTTCAGATAATTTTCTTACTCAAGTTGGAAACCATGTTACAATGGGTGAGCCATTTTAAGTCATTGTTTTCACATATCAGATTAGTCATTGAGAGGTTATTTTACCCGCACACAGAGGTGTCATTGAAGAGCCATCCTTCTCCGAGGAGAAGGATCTTTCCGGGACTCTGTCCCTTCCTGGCGATATGATGTACAATAAAGTTAACTTGATTTAACATACTAGGCGTGTCCGTAAAATAAGGTCACCAATTTTATTTAATATATAAAACATGTTTATGGTCAATGAATGTTACATTTATGGATAGGCGGAACTTGCAGCTATTTTTCAACGTAATCGCCATTGCGATCGATGCACTTTTGCATGCGCTGTGGCAGTTTTTGTATACCCTTGTCATAGCACTCTCCCATCAAGTTGCGCGGGTAGCGCTCAACCTCGGTTTTCAAATCATCGTCGGTCTGGAAATGTGTTCCACCCAGGTGTGACTTCAACTCAGGAAACAGATGATAATCACTAGGTGCTAAGTCTGGATAGTAGAGGGGGTGGGTGAGGATGCCCCATCTGAACTGGGCCAGGAGATCAGCCATTGCATGTGCAGAATGGGGACCAACGTTGTCGTGATGAAAAATCCCTCCCTTTGTCAGCATTCGCCTCCTTCCCCTATTTGAATGGCATGTCGCAATTTTTTAAAGTCTCACAGTAGCTAGCGGCGTTTGTTGTTGTGCCGGTAGGCATAAACTCGCACAACAATACACCTTTTCTGTCCCAGAACACACTGACCATCACTTTGCCGGCAGAAAATGTATGTTTGAACTTTCGCGGCTTCGGCGAATTCGAATGCCGCCACTGACGAGAACGTTCTTTAGTTTCTGGTGTTGTGTAGTGCACCCAGGTTTCATCGCCAGTGACAATTGAATCCAACAATTCCTCTTCTGCATAGCGCTCCAGGAATCGGTGGGCCGCTTCAGCAAGTTGCCGTTTATGGTCTTCGGTGAGCATTTTTGGGACCCACCTCGCACACACCTTGCGATAATGCAAATGTTAGGTCAAAATCTTGTCAATCGTAGTCTTACTGACTGCAGGGATAAGTTCGCACAGCTCGCGAACTGTCACACGCCGATCTTTAAGCATTTCTTGCTCCACTTTTGCAATTGTTTCGGCTAAAACCGAAGGCCGACCAGAACGCTGTTCGTCAAGGACGTTTGTACGTCCGTCTTTGAAATCTCTGAGCTACTTCCGCACGTTTTTGACGTCCATATACTGTGGCCCATAGACTTCGCATAACTGACGATGAATTTCAGTGGAGTAGTGCCCTTGGCACTCAGAAAACGGACCACTGCACGCAACTCGCACTTGGCGGCGGAAGTGATAGGAAGCTCCACCGCAAAAGGCTGCCCAGCCAAGACTATTATTGCAACGGGTTCGTTGTGGTGGGAATTTGAAAGGGTGAAACCAAGCTGCACGCCAGTGTTGCCAGATCTCACGCAATAGAGTTCCTCGAGGCTCCAGCGCCTTGAAGACCTTATTTTACGGACACGCCTCGTAACAGACAATAACATAACGTCAATTTAAATCTTATACTTCAACTGTTTGCACTTTACTTAAGTATCAGAAAATACAAGTATACTTCTCTAAAAATGTGAATGCACAGTACAAAGTATTTTTTCGCTAAATAAAAAGCTTAAATTTTATTGTATTTGAAACTATTTCAGCCTCTGCACAGTCATTTCTACTTTTACTCACATTAAGTTTACAATTTCAATAAATATATTTTAAACAAAATAAGATTGAAAAACTAAGCCCCAGCCTAATCCTTTTTTTTTTTCTGCTCTGTATAATTCAGAAGTAAAAATTGCCATTGATATTTACTTATGCATCCATCTCTCATCATAACACCAAAATACAAACAAAATTCTATTTAAGGGAATCGAACTCAGCACCGTTTCATTGTAGCCAACCGTGTTCCTATACGGCGACCCGAGAACCTACGTGCTTTCATAGTTACGTCTGACTTTCTGCAAATGTGCTATCTCGTCAAACACTAATGCTTCACAAAAGAAAAGTATTTCAGAGAATCAGAGTTCACAAGTGGCAGTGCTGACTGTCAGTTGTTAAGGCACATCTGAAGTACTTCTACAATTACTTGAAATGAATAATTGAAACCTAAATAGGAATGTGGCATATTACATTACATAGCGACACTTTCTTAAAATATTTGACTGTCGATGGAACCTGCTGTAATCGCTTATTACCCTTGAAACCACTATAAAATATTTAATAAAAAGTTTATACAAATCTATATTTTATTAGTATGAAATATATGTAAGGCTGAATCTCCTCAAGAAGAGCTTCTGAAGAATAAATAGAAAAGTCATATGAATGTGATATTTTAAATAGTTTTGCAAAAAACCCTTGCAACCTGTAAACCTAAATGAAGAGTTTCGAAATTTTTCTGGCATCTACATTTAAAGTACCTACTGACTATAAGCACTTAAATTCTCAACTATCCAGATTTTTGTTTATGAAATCATATTGAGTCTCATTAAAACACAATTTGTTAATTTTTTGTAGCATAAACTATTTCCGTGCCTTTTATTATTGTTTTTAACTTTCCTTCTCTAAATTTCTAAGCCGGTATTACGAGAGTCGGCTGATAAATCCCGGACCTCACATAGAGGGCCAGTTTGACAGACAGCATCATATAGTTTAACTCCAGACTAGCTTGTATCCATAGTAACAGGTCAGATCTTGTTTAGTTTTTGACAGCATTTTAAACAAGACATGAAAATGGAGGATTTGGAAAAACGAGCAGTAATTAAATACTTCCATTTGAAAGGTTTAACGCCTAAAAATATCAAGGAGGAAATGGACAGTACATTGAAAGATTCTGCCCCTTCATATGCAATGACTAAAAGGTGGGTTGCAGAGTTTAAAATGGGACGTACGAGCACTAGTGATGAGCCTTGCTCTGGACGCCCTGTCATCAAATATTCATTGTTTAGTACTGGAAGACTGCAGTTTGAAACAACAGAGACTGTAAACATATCAAAAGAACGTGCAAGTATTATTTTAAGTAATGTTTTGGGCTTTCACAAGATCTGTTTAAGATGGATGCTGCGTTTGTTGACACTTGATCAAAAGTTGCAAAGAAAAACTGTTTGTGTTAAGAATTTGGAGCTCTACCATAAAAATCCCGTGAATTTTTGAGAAGGCTTATTACCGTGGATAAGACTTGGATTAGCTCTACACTCCAGGAAGTAAATCACAGACAAAACAGTGGATTGCGACAGGCAACTCCAAAAAAGGTAAAGTCAATTTTGTCAGCTAACAAGGTTATGATGAGTGTTTTCTGGGATGCACACAGAATTATTTTTATGGATTACTTGGAAAAGGGTATAAGCATCACTGGTAACCACTATGCAAGCTTACTACAGCGTTTGAGTGATGAGGTCACTCGAAATTTTGTTTCTTCACGATAATGCACTAGCCCATCGTTCAGTCATTGCAATGGAAAAATGTGCGATTTAAAATTTGGATTGCTTGAACATCCACCTTATTTGCCAGATCTAGCACCTATTGAGTACCACCTATTCCTGAACCTCAAAAAATTTCTTGGTGGACGAAGATTTCGCAGCAAGGAGGAGGTCATTGAGAACCATGATAAATCGCTCTAAGAGATAGTTTAATTAAATTAGAACACCGATATGGCAAGTGTATTAGCATTTCTGGAGATTATATTGAAAAATAAAGAAAAAAAATAAAATGCGTTTTTATTGTGTGACACGGGACTTAGCAGCCGATCTTCGTAGTTTGTTTCTATGATAGTAGAGCATCACACTACTATTAAAAGATTTGATATTTCCTCAACGTCCTGTATATGCACTGCATGTCCACAAGTGTAACAAAGACATTACCGTAAACATTTTTTGTAAGTTACATTAGATTAGACCGATTTGCATTCAGTGAGTTCACTAGAAGCTACAAAGGTATGTGAACATTCAACGTGTTAAAGAAGTGTACAGCTTAATGGCACATATACTTGAAAATTGAATATAAAAGACATATTATATACAGGCAATTTAAAAAACAAGGCAGAGATAATTATGTGTGATACAAAATCAAACACTCCCTTGCAGTTAAAATTGAGTATATAAAATACAGTTTGATAGTTATTTTTAATCTTCATTTTGCTTTTGCTAGTACGTCTCAACATTGTATACTGGATTTGCAGTGGATAGCATTTATTGTCAGTTCTTGCATATACATAAGTTAAAATAACTTTTGAATAGTCATCAAAGCTAAATTGGTAATGATTTGTTATTAGATTAACCAAATTCTACTTACAGAGCATTATCAGGTTAATTTGTATTCAGATAATCTTGTGTAGAATAAAATGATTTTGAGCATAGCAGTCTAGCACTGAAATTATCAATATTTCCTTTAAGATCATTAGGCAGAGCGTCAAATATTTTGAAGGTTTCGTAAGACACACCTTTTTGAAGGCAAGAAAGTTTAGCACTAGGATGATGAAAGGCATGCTTCTGTCGAGTGTTTTATTCTTTGTTATTAGTGAGGCCCACAACGAATTTTAGGATGGAGAATATATACATACAAGAAAAGGTTAGTATCTTCAATCTTCTAAAAAGATATTTACATGAGCGTCTGCTATGGGTGTTAGCAATGATTCTTTTAATGCAAATACACTAATTTAAATCTATCACTAGAACTTACATTAACCACTGCTTAAATAACATAACAGGCAGAATTAAGTAAATTAAAAGAGTGCAAGTTCTAGAAGGCCACGCTGTGGCCAAGCGGTTAGATCCCCTGACTCTCAGCAAGGCGGCCCGGGTTCGATCCTAGGCGCCCACTAGGGCGGGTTTTCTCCGGGACCTCCGTTTTCTCCCGCCATCATTCCACCAATTGCTCCACTATCATCTTTCCTTTCATCCACTTCGCCCTCACTCCATCCGTCTACTTCCCTCAGTCTCATTCCGGGGACCGAACTGATCACCCATCTCTGATTCATAGTTGTGGCTCCCTCATCTGACGCCTAAAATTGTATAAGGTATAGAGGACCATAAATGAACAGGACTGTGTCCTGTATCAAGAGAAAAAGAACTAGAAAGGATTTAAAAGTTAACGATAGTAAGCAGAGAAAGTACACCGCAATATTTTTGCTTCACTTCTTGCTCAATTGCTTCTGTATATAATAATTAGCCGTACAATGTTCATGTTCCTAGCTTACCTTAATTTCTATTACATTTCGACATCGTGGAGATACAGGGCTGAATTAAAGTAATTGTTTGTCGTTTTGACCTGTGCGTTTGATTGTTGTTTAGTAGATACAAGCACTAATAGTTCCTTTATAGGGTATTACGTATCTAGATTGGTAACTAGGCCAGGGGGTAGGCAGAGGGTTATTTTCTCCCTTACTGGGAAGGGTAAAAAGTGAACTACGTTGCCAACAGCGGAAGAAGAACAACAAGCAGAAAAAGCAAAGGTCTGTTGACTTTGCCTTAGTTAAATTTAAGGAAATTTGGCTTGGGAGAAAGTTTCGGCAGCCAACCAAAATGTCTTGCAAGTGTACACAGCATTTTAATAAACCCACTTTGAATTCTCTAGAGTAACTCTGCATTTGCTGAAGAACTTATAAAGAAGTTAATTCACAAATATTTAATAAGTATCAGTAATACCTGAAATAACATTTAATCATCGAGATAAGTTAATAAAGGAAATATTGCTTATTAATATTAATAATTTTATTTGAAAAAAATGAAACGGAAATATACAAATAATTGGAGTAAATAATTTCCAAAGATAAAACCAACGCATAATATAAGAAGCATAATATAAAACTTTGTCAGAAAATAGTTATCACCCAGCAAAATTCTATGTTAAGGTTACGTTCAGAAAATAATGAGCTGCAAAACTGCACATAAATAAAGTCTTAAAACAATGAAATAAACCCTATAATTTAGCTAGTTACAGCGCAAACAGTATAATGAGAAACTTGAGCGGGTTAGTAATGAAGTAAGCCATAGTAGTGAATCAAAACATATTTTGTTCACGAGTGGAAGGTTTGTTAATTTCCGCGAGTGTATAAATAAGCCTTGATTTACTAGTACAATACAATGTTTTATTCAACACTTAACTCAATATTTAAAAATACTTACTACTTTTTAGTTAAACTATAATAAAAAAATGAAAATCATTTAATTTTCTTTCCTGGAATATTGGGCTATTTAGACAAAGGCCGGCTGTAAGTGTGTCGTTGGCTAATACCTAATATGAGACAATCGATGTTGGCTAGCCTTTGTTTTAATTGTTGGTATAGTTTAAATAACAACTTAGGCAATTTATTCACTGATTGATTCATACTCATTAAGAAAAATAATGTTTAATAGAATTTTATTGAAAGAAGAAGGGGTATCTATTCCACAGATTTGCATTTCATTAGTAAATATTAAAAACTACAATAAATATTATACTTGAAATGTAGGCCTAGTGATTGTATTTTATTCATATAGTGGTGAAAGTGAAATTTTATCTATCCTTAATATTAAATTACTTTAGTAAGTTAATTTATATTATTAAAGTATATCTTCACAAGTAAGTGTTGGATAAACGTTATTTTCTTTTATATTTATTTATTTGCGTCTCGCAATTTTATTTGAATGTTTTATCGTTATCGATAATATTGGTCCTATGGACCTCGTCAACACATAACTGACGGTCGTTGCAAGGGATCTTTCCGCTTAACATCTCCACGACTCACGGCAAATTATTACTGAAACAGCTTACTTTGAACCGCGAAATTAGTGACACATCAAAAGTTAGAAAACATAATACTTTAATAGTTCTTCACCGTAAAGTTCAGAGACAGTTTAATTCCTCGGCATTCAACAGTTGGAATTACGCTTTAGCTCATTTATTAGCCCCCATTAAATTTATCTGACACTTTAACTGCCGTTATCTGTTCTCAAAACCACCCATTCAAACCCTGAGAAAAATATCCCATAGTTTGCCACTGTCGAGCGGGATGGCTCAGGCAGTTTCGTCTGTGGCCCGCATTCGGGAGGCCCGGGTTTGATTCCCGTGGCCAACCTACCTGACCCATGGATTTTTTCGGGGTTTTCCCGGGTCGCCAGAAGAATGCATCACATGTATTTCCTGTCCCTGCATTTTACCTCTATTATCATTTCACATATCTCTCATTTGGTGGTTTCTTTTAGGGTAGAAGTGTCGGCGGTGCATGGCGGAATGATATGCACTTTCTCCTCCGGCGGGACGGACTGCGGTCTCAGAGCCCACCTAGTGGGCCGATTCAGGAACGCGGCCGGCCGGATGCCTGTTGTGCAAGGCTGTTGGAGTCTTTCTTGTTCTGGGGGGAACGGCCTCCGGTCTCCGAACCGCTTCGTGACTGTTTAGGTGCCACGGTACTTCCTCCACAGGAGAGTAAGTCTCGGAGGCCTGAGACGCAGGGGGGTTGGCGAAGGTTCCCACACCCTCTCTGGACAGATTTATGACACTCCATGTCAGTACAGTTACAGACCATTCAAAACATTCTGACGGCTTCTACTTTTGTAAATGAATCTTCTCGGTTTTAGTGAACAGAGTGAATAGGGCGCATGTTTTTTAATGGTTCTGCTCCTTGTGTAGCAGGCGTTCTCTGCCACACACATTCGCTGTCCTTTTCCCACTGTGTAAGGTAGCACATACCTTTCTGGGGCCTTCTTTGTGTTGCTGGACAGTAGATGGGATGACGATTGTCCTGGACTGCCGGGGAGTTTCTATATAGTAAAGTGCTAGGATCCCGCCCTCTGTACTGTGGTGACTCCTTGAGATCGGCCTCCCTCTGTCTCCTCTCACTCATCCTTCCCCTGAGGGTACCCCACTTGGGATATATTTACAAAAGACCAGTCTGGTCGAGGTGTCGAATCCCCTCCGAACAATCCAATACAATCCCATAGTTCACCAGTGCAGCCGCTGACAGCACGTTTATTAAAAGTGTCGCAAGCAGGGTAAGAAACACTATCAAAGCTTTTGACTCTGCATTCCGAGCCTGAGTTTGAATCACACGTAGATCAAGGTGCACACCTGAAGCTTTTAAGCGGTCCTTAGTATAAATACATGGTATCTTAAAGACCCTAATATCCCCAAGTTCATTTATGAAATTCACACCAAGCGGTGTTTATTCATCGTTTGAAATGAATTGTTAGAAATTATACGACTCTTACCAGTAGTTATCATCTACTTTCATGGCTACTCTATAGACTTGACCCCGAAAAGATGACAATGCTAGTAGTTTTAACAAAAACTAATATAACTTATATTTTGCTTTTAAATATCTAATGTAGAGTTTAGAAAGAAGAACAATAATGGTCTTAAGTTTCGTCTCATTAAAAATGTGCACCCAATTAATTTAATTGGTATTACACTGTTCTCCCAACATTCTACATATTTCGTATTAAAACGTAGAAATGGCAATAGCGAGTATCGAAGTATCGGGTATCGTGGAAAATATCTTGTATCGAGTATCGAGAAAAACTGGTATATGATAAAAAAACCAAAGATAACGAGTAAACACCTTCAGTATGTTCCAAAGGAGAACGGCCGCCGATATGACCATAGTAGTTAAAGGCGGGACAAGCAAAAAAAAACTGGTATCGACCCATCCCTAGTTAAGTAAATGCTATTTTAGGATTAGGATTTCATTACGGAGGGAATTCGGTACGTAGGCCACCATTCTGGGCCCATTGGGCCTATGTCCCCAAGGGAGCACCCCCGGAAGGAAGGATGAGGCGAGAGGAGACAGAGGACGGCCAACCCAAGGAGCCACGACAGTACAGAGGGCAGGTCCCTACAGTTTACTTAGATAGAGACTTCCCCCTAAAGGACAGGACAACGGACACGCTCCCATACTGCGGGACGGCAACGAGCCCAGCAGCCGAGCCCAAAGGTCCCAGGCAGGCGATCCGAGCCCCAAAGGTCTCTGGCTGGCGGTCCAGAAATAGTCCCAGCAGAGGAGCTGAGACCGGCAACCGAGCTACCGGAGGAGGAAATAGTTTTCCTCAGAGCATATCATCCTGCCATGCACCGCCAAGACACTCGCTGACACTTCTACCCTGAAAGAGACCTCCACATGAGTGATTATGTGAAATGATAATGGAGATGAAATGAAGGGACAGGAAAGGCGGGGGATGTAATTAACCTACGCAGCATTCGCCTGGAGACCCAGAAACCCCCCGAAAAACCCATGGGTCAGGTAGGTCGGCCTCGGGAATCGAACCCGGGCCTCCCGAATGCGGCTACAGACGAAACCACCTGAGCCATCCCGCTCGGTAAATGCTGTTTTAATCAAAATCGTTAGAGCCACTTTTGAGAAAGTCATGAATGAAAAAGCGCACCTCGGTGGCGTAGATGGTAGCCTGTCTGCCTCACGCTCAAGAGGTCCCGAGTTCGAATCTCGGTCAGGATGAGTTACCTGGATAAGGTTTTTCCGGGGTTTTCCCTTATCCTGAAAGATGAATGTCGGGTAACTCTAAGCTCTATGTACCCCGGACTCATTTGAGCACCATTTCATCCATTTCATTCATCGTCCGATATGACGATGAGGACGTAAATGTGATGTTGGAGGACGTAAATTGAAAAAAAAAATTGAATGCAAAACATTTCCATGTAAAATGTAGCTTGGTGTGTGAGATATTGTTGAAAATGTTTGTGTCACATTGTGCCACATTGTTGGGAGGTTCTGAAATTAAATACAAAACTTACCACTTATCGGACTACATTTTGAATTTTGCTCTTCATGGATACATAAACGTACACACAAATATGGACATATCTTTTGCTTAAAAGCTATTCCCAATTTTAGGTCTCTGCATTTCGTATTTCTAACAGTCATCGGTTAGTTCAAACGTTTCTCATTGTGGAAATGGTTCAACTATGGGCAAGCCAAAGGTTTCGCAGAGTACAAACGGAACCGTAAATTTGATGGTATATATTATGTCGTGTTTGCCCCTTGCTTCCTGTGTCCCCCTGCCAATTAAATCAGAATAATTTACTCCTTCCTCTGGCTGCAGTTCTCGCTCAGAAATGAGGTCAAATGAGTACAGTCGTGATGTTATCAAGGTCGAATCTTCAGATCTTCAGATAGACATAAAAGCGGTTCAAATTTCTATAACCGTTTTACATAAGACAGAGGAAATGAGTATTTACATTTACTACTTCATACTTAGATGCGTTAATTTATCATGCACCATTTACTATCTGGTCATTCATTTGCTCTGTACCATTGTACTAGGTCATCCTTTTGTTTAGTCATACCACAGTAATTGTAATGAATATATTTCAGGTTATTTTTATTTTCTCTCGATACTCGAGTCTCGATACATTATATTTTCCACGATACCCGATACTTCGATACTCGATACCTTGATTTTTACTTCTAGTTTCAATAAAAAATAGAGAGTTGGAAGAATTGTGTATTGCCAATAGAATTAATTAGGTGTACATATTTAATGAGACAAAATTTTAAAACCCTGAGTATACTTATTTTTAAACTCTACATTATTAATATTTATTATCCAAAAGAAGTGACCCTATTTTACCAGTAAGGTGTCTTAGGGTTCTAGTTACAAAAACACATAAGTGCAAAAATCAAAATAACAGAACATAATAATAATTAAAACTTTTTAAAAATGTGGCCAATAAAGTACTCAAAGACTGAAGTACAACATTTTTAGGAATACATTAAGCAACGGTGTTTGAAGATCTGTATTACAATATGAAAAATGTTGAATAAGATTATATCTCTTTTTGGAATGAAGATCACATCTAAATATTAAGTGTTCAACACTTTCATCAACACTTTCACATTTACAGAGATATCCATCAGGAGAGTTCATATGGAATCTTCTAAATTAAGTTTTAAATTTCCCATGTCCGGTAGCAAACTGGGTCAAAATAAAATTAAGTGAAAAGTACTTGCAGTTTACACGATCATTAACAGTAGGAAAAAATAAATTTCTAGTGATTTTTCCTTTATCGCTATTTATCCAAGTGCCGTACCACATTTCAAAAATGTTTTTTTTTTTTTTCAATGTGATTGTAGACTCTTTAAAACTGAATTCCTTTTGAGATAATGCGTAATGCTTAGCAATTTTATCTGCCCTCTCATTTCCATGTATTCCCGTATGGCCTCTAACCCATGTGATACACACGTGACTGGTGTTTGTTATAATATCCTTCCTTATTTTGGTAGCAAGTGAATATGTAGTGTATTTATCTCCGATAACACTGACAGATGCCTGGGAATCACTGAATATACATGCGCTATAGTTATTACTGTGGCACCACTCCACTGCTTGATTCAGTGCAAAACGTTCGGCCTGGAATATAGAGCAATTAGGTGCAAGTCTGTATCCTCTGTTAAGCAACTCCACATTAAACCCTACATTAGACATTTAAAAGCAAAATGCGATTTTGAAACATTCCACTTTTAAAGTCTTTGTTAAAAAGAACACTGGCATTCTCACTCATTCAGGGTCAAGTCAATTTCTTTTTTTATCACATATGAGTCCTGTTGTGCTAAATAGTCTTTCAGAGAAAATGTTGCAGGTAAAATACACAAATATTTACTGGCTTTTTTTAGTTCTGGAAATTCTGAACATGTTTTCCAATAATCCAATGCATTAGAAAGAGGTAATAAATCGTCGTTGAGATATGCGGTGATTTCTTCTCAGAAACTGGTAACTGGCACATGATTATTTTTTGCATAATGTTGCTGTATTGCTGCCACATTCCTATTTCTCAGGCTTTGCAATGTTCTACTTAGGGCAATAATATTTTGTGATTTTAAAATAAAATAAAAATTGCCGAATCACCATCGAATTATCAAAACAGTATCGAGCGAATTTTCTGAGGTATCGTTTGATGTCGGTACCATGCAAGTATCGTGAGTATCTAGGCATGGCAAATAGAGTGTGACATTTCCGAGTCAGATCTTCAGAAAATAGTATTTTATTTCTTATTTTATTTATGAAATATTCCAGATAAGCATCATTCGACGATCTGAACTTTTCGGTTAGGTGTCTTTATATTGCTTGTGAACATGGCTTAAAAACAGCACTAACCATTTTAATAAAAACACCAAGTATATACATATCATATATAAATATGAGTAACTGGCATGCTTAATTTGTAAGATTACTCATTCAGACTGGTCGGTGTTCACCATTTCCTCCAAAAGCGCTTTTCGCGTAGTTGGAGCAGAACCCACTAAAGATGGTCTGAAGCAAAGACCGAAAAGCGCTTTTGGAGGAAATGGTGAACACCGACCAGCAAATTATGCATGCCAGCTACTCATATTTATATAAAATATAACTCACTTTTAACAACTTGACAATTCTTCTTTAAAATATACATATTATTTGTATGACAAATGATATATATGTTCATTATTTTGAGAATAGTCTATAAAGTTCTCTTCCTTTTTAAAGCATTTTTCATAAGGATAAATCGTAAGAGATAGACAAAATGTTACCACACAAAAGTGAATGATCTTATAAAAGCATATAGTTTAGGCCACATAATTTTTGAGTCATTACTGTCTTCCAAGATATTATTTTTGGGGGGCTGCATTTTTAAATATTTGTACTTTTCTCAAGTAGAAAGTTCATATTCATTTTTTTCTCATGGATCATGCAAAGGACATAGAATTTTAAAGTTAATCCCCTGTTTGAAATGTGTCCATCGCTTTAGCTTAAAGTATAGTATTAATCCTACAACATAAATATAAATGTATAATATTTATCCCGAATAATAGTAATAATAATAAGAAGAAGAAGAATGAAGAAGAAGAAGAAGAAGAAGAAGAAGAAGAAGAAGAAGAAGAAGAAGAAGAAGAAGAAGAAGAAGAAGAAGAAGAAGAAGAAGAAGAAGAAGAAGAAGAAGAAGAAGAAGAAGAAGAAGAAGAAGAAGAAGAAGAAGAAGAAGAAGAAGAAGAAGAAGAAGAAGAAGAAGAAGAAGAAGAAGAAGAAGAAGAAGAAGAAGAAGAAGAAGAAGAAGAAGAAGAAGAAGAAGAAGAAGAAGAAGAAGAAGAAGAAGAAGAAGAAGAAGAAGAAGAAGAAGAAGAAGAAGAAGAAGAAGAAGAAGAAGAAGAAGAAGAAGAAGAAGAAGAAGAAGAAGAAGAAGAAGAAGAAGAAGAAGAAGAAGAAGAAGAAGAAGAAGAAGAAGAAGAAGAAGAAGAAGAAGAAGAAGAAGAAGAAGAAGAAGAAGAAGAAGAAGAAGAAGAAGAAGAAGAAGAAGAAGAAGAAGAAGAAGAAGAAGAAGAAGAAGAAGAAGAAGAAGAAGAAGAAGAAGAAGAAGAAGAAGAAGAAGAAGAAGAAGAAGAAGAAGAAGAAGAAGAAGAAGAAGAAGAAGAAGAAGAAGAAGAAGAAGAAGAAGAAGAAGAAGAAGAAGAAGAAGAAGAAGAAGAAGAAGAAGAAGAAGAAGAAGAAGAAGAAGAAGAAGAAGAAGAAGAAGAAGAAGAAGAAGAAGAAGAAGAAGAAGAAGAAGAAGAAAGAAGAAAAGGCTTTTTGTAAGAATAATTACAGAAAACTTAGCAGAGAAAGATTAATGAAAGAAACAAATAAAATTTGTTAATATCTATATACTATTTTTAATTTTATTTATTTATTCTTAAGAACATAAAAGCTTAAGCCCAATTACGATGTTCATCATAAATATATGGATATATTTATATATATATATATATATATATAATTAGGTAGAAACAAACAAGGAAAATATAAATGAACACAAAATAACCTAGAACGAGAAAAATAAAGAATAGAAACAATTATTTAAATGGAAAGAAGAAAAATTAAGGTGGCATTAGTCAGTAATTACTCTATTGTGTCTAACTACAGCACCATTACTACTAACTTAGTAATTATTCTAGGAAAGAAGTAGTTAATTATGAAATAATTATTAAATTTTTCAATTAAGTTTGAGACATGTTGAAGTTATCTACATTGAAATAATGAAGTTCGTTATATAAATACATAATTCTGTACAATGGGAATTTTTATGGACTTCGGTATTTGCTCTGGAGGTGAAAAAAAATCCTCTTGAATCTGCTTATTTTACTGGGTACATAAAATGATATATCTGATGTAATATTAATATAAATAGTCGAATGTTATACTTTGTACAGAAGTATTACTCTTCCGAAATTTAGAGCTTTAAATTCAAATAGTTTTAAAGTTTGTATGTCTAGGGTAATATCTAGTGCTTTTAAACAGATCTTATTTTAAAAATTTGGACTGCACTTTTTCTGTTACACTGTCATGCTTTATCTAAAGTCTTGTACAGATGATAAACGTTAAGTGATATACGAAACGTAATATACAAAAATTTACATCTCTTTAAAACACATAATTTGTTTCAATGACATTTGTGTCATAAGTAGGGCCCGGATTAAAATAGTTTTCTTCAGGTGTTCCTTGATTAAAATATATAGATAGATGAATAAAAATATTCATCAAATGACGCGCAAAATAGAATTCACTGTTTGCTTTCTAGGTTATTTTTTGACATTGAAATAGTTAGGTACATACCCAAATTTTCTGGGGTAAATGTCTTCTACTGTCACGTAACACATTCTTGTATGACGAAAACTTCTTTCAACAGAACATGACGTCATTGGAGCGTAGACCATTGATAATAGGTTCTAGGGGTAGCTTCCTGTATACTTTTGTCCCTGCAATACTGAGTTTATGATTTCATGTCTTTAAAACCAGGATTTCGCTGAATAACCTTCTGAAACTTCGAAGAAAGTGCATTTTCCACTCGTCCAGGTATTTGTTTTCTCGAAGAATTGTCATATCTAGCATATCTTTCAGTGCCTAAGTTGTACTTTCCAATGGTATAAAACTAAAATAAGAGAGGCTGCAACAGTGTAGCACTCGAGTGTTCTCTTAGTCTTGGCAATGGAGGAAGCTTCTGTTTCATTAATTCATTGACGACGTTTTAAATGTCCTTTAAGTATACGTATGACTGAAATTTCATGAACATTTTCAAAAAAAATCACATTTTTCTCTTTTTAGTCTATAAAATAGTGAAAGCATTTCTAAATCCAAAGAATGCTTAGATAGCAACCGCAATCCATTTTTAAATTCTCTAATCTAGTTTTAAAGTTACGCGAAAGCTAGTGGTAAATAAGAATTCCAATTCTTTATCCTCGTTTTCTCGCTATTGAAAATTTCATCATTTTTCATCATTTAAGATGCTCCTTACGTCGCAGTTTTGGTGTTAGACTAATGAAACTTACTATACAGGTTCATAGAGAAACAGTGAATATAAATGTCCCTGGGTTTTATTTTGAGATGCATATAAGCATGCTTTCTTTACTTCAAAGCACAAGCATTTCAAATTTTGGGCAAAAAAGCCATATTCATAGCTTTAAAAATTTCTGGAGCCTAAAGTTAATAAGACACAGAGAAACCTAGGGCAAATTCAAAACCTTGATGTATTTGGAACCTGTTGTTAAAATATTAGACCATGATTTAAGTTATTTTGTCGCAAAGAACTGTTTAGGTGACGTAACCAAATATAAATAAATTTGACCATATTTTCCAAACTATCAAAGTTAAATTGACAAACTTTCGGCTGTATCATATTTGCACAAAGTTACATCTGTGGTATAAATCTTAAAAACCTAGCGTTATTACTTCAGGATTTCAAATTTTCAGTCATATGTATCCTTAATTGCTTAAAATAGCAGCAGAACAGAATGCTGGAGGAACAGAATTTGAAACTCGATCGGACTGATTTGCCCGTACATCTTTTCATTGTTGAGATGAATGTCATTTAAGGATGTTCTATTAATTTTCCCTCGAATATAACCTTCCAAATTAACCTTGAAAACTGGAAAGTAGCATACTTCGTTTCAAAAAGGGAAATAGCTATATAGGTTATTTTAGGTGTCAAAAACTCATTTAGGTTTTTTGGGTGAAATAAGGTTAAAACCTAAAAGTCCTAGTCATTAACCACTTCCGAGATATTTATGTTTCGAGTTGTTGAATATTTAATTATTTTATTTAATTGTTTTTCACGAACTTTTATAGAATTTTTTGGTCAATATAATTAAACATTTGATTATCGGAATTTCCTACAATGTAACTATGTCTACATATGCTTACATTAAAACAGAAGTGGATGTACAAGAACAGGTTGTAAACGACAGAGGGTAGAGAAGTCATGTCAGAGCTTTTTTTCAGCGTTAGTGTATCTAGCCTGACCTCATTAAGCTTTTTCTCCTATTGCAAGCTCATCGCTTGTTGCGAATTGTTCGCAAGCCGAACGGGTATGCACCTCTGTGATTTACTGCTTGCAGCGCTCTTGCTTCTTGATTTACAACTCTGGCACACGTTGCAGAGCCTAATCTCAGCACAGGGCATTCATTAAGCCCATTATGAAGATGAACGTTTTTGATACGGTCCGTACCATTGAATGTATGACCCACGTATCACGTCCATGTAGTAGTATATTACAATACATTTGGATGCAGGGTGACTTTGATGGCTTTATAACGAAATTCCTTCCGCTTCGCTGCTATGACGGTTTGTCTTCAAGCTTAGTTACCATATTGATATATCTACATCCACTGAGTACATCCACTGGAAGATATTAACAAATTCATTTAGCATTCCTAGGTTATGTTTGCAGAAACGGAGGACAACTTACAAAGGGCTGTCTGGATGTTGCATTAAGTGGCAAAATCTAACATTTTAAGATTTCTGTTAAGAAAACTAAAGTCATGGCCTTTTGTGTACAAGAACATCTTGGAGGTAAAATTACAATTGGAAACTAAAGTTTAGATCAAGTCCCTCTTTTTAATTTTCTTAGTTGTGACATTTATTATTTGTACTCTAAGGACCCCGAGAAAAAATTATGTAATTTTCAACAAATGGTGGATACAATAAACAGAACGCTCCTTAAAACCGTAAGGTAATAAGCTATCTTTAAATTTTATAGTGTTGGCCGTGCCTATGTTACTCTGTGGCGCAGAAACCTGGATATTAACAACTAATTTAGTAGTGAGATTATTAAGATTGGTAAGACCATTGGCACGTTTCTGACTGCAAGATCACAAAAGAAACCAGGAAATCCGAGAACATTTAGGTATTGAAGGAATTCTAAAGAAGATATATCAGTATAGGAATACATGACACGGATGAAGAAAGGCCGTATCCCTGAGGAACTTTATGAATACAAACCCAAGGGAGAAGAAATATCGGACGACCTAGAAAGAGATGGATCAGCAATTAATTGCTTGGTTTTTGAAGAGACAAACACTAATGTCTAATCCGAGTTGTATTTGATGATGATGATGATGATGATGACGACGACGACGACAACGACTTGTATCCCTATTAGTACAATCATTACCAAATTCTGATTCTGGTGGACTGGAAAATGACCTATGCAAGGAAAAATACGAGTCATTTGGCAAATTTAATGCCGTACTGGCAGGTTACTATGGTAGCTCAATGGCTAAGAGCAACCGGACGGAGACCGGGAGATCCGTGATTCATTGAATTTTTCAGTCTAACTCCACCTTTCCAAACCTTGGCCTACACACAATTTCCGATTATGGAAAGATAGAGTCAGACTGAAAAATTCAATGCCATAGTCGGGATTTGAACCACGGATCCGTGGTTCAAATCCCGGCTGTGGCATTGAATTTTTCAGTCTAACTCTATCTTTCCATACTTAAGCCTACACACGGCTAGTGTGAAAGAACAATTAATTTCCTATTAATTTCTATTAATCATAAAGTCCGGGACTTAAAGTAATTACACATTTTAAGTCGCCATTAAGGTGTCTCCTAGTGGTGCACCATAAAAAATACGAGTGAGTTGGAGAATTTAATGCCAGTTATAAACATTGTCGTTAGAGCGACAGGACGAGACCTGGACTGGACTGGATTATGCTACTGAGGAGATTTGGCACGGAGATCCAAACTGGGTCTATTGTACCTACGCCCCCAAGTGGAGCATCCCCAGGAAGAATGATGATGGGAGAGAAGACAGAGAGTGGCCGACACAAGGAGCCATGATAGTTCAGAGGGCTGGGTCCCTATAATTGACCAGTTGGAAAATCTCTGCAGGCCAGTACGACCGGCAGCTCACACACCGTGGTCCTGAAACGGGCCACTAGACCTTTCTGCCGAAGGAGGAAGTATTTACCAGGAGCATATCATACTGCTATGCAACGCCGAGGAACCCGCTGACACTTCCACACTGAAACAGACCACCAGATGAAAGGTGATGTGAAATGATAATGGGGAGGAAATTCGTGGGATGTAATTAACCTACCCAGCATTCGCCTAGCGACCCGGTAAAACCCCGAAGAACCCCGGTTCAGGTAGGTCAGCCACGGGAATCGAACCCGGATCTTCCGACTGCGGGCCCAGACGAAACCGCCTGAGCCATTCCGCTCGGTTAGAGAGTACCTACTTTCAAAATCATTTTATTCTGTATGAGCTTATCTAAATGACAAACTATCGTGTTAACGCTCTGTATGTAGAATCTAGCTGTTCTAATGACAAATCACTATCAATTTAGCTGTTTTAATGTATGTGCATTGAAGAACTGACAAATATTATCCTTGCAAACCCAATATAAAATTTTAAGATGTACTGGCAAAAGCTAAGTGAAAAGTTTTAAAAAATAAAACTAGTAAATTGTATTTTTATTTACAAATTTCCTATTCTGTGTTTGACTTTTTATCATATATAATTAACTCTGCCTAGTTTTCTATATTACCTGTATATAATGTGTCTTTTATGATCAGTAGAGCCCAGAATGTAAGCAAAATGCTTATAAATGCTTTTTTTGCTGAAATACAGGGTTTGCTTACTTATTTTATGTTTTTATTAAGATATCTTATTTTACCCAAATCATGTAAATTTAAAAGTAAATTTTCACTCCTAGATATAATGTTATCTTCAGACAGTTTGCATCGTCTCGCTGAAATAGTTAGGAGCCGATATAAATACGTGGATATTCTTGTCTCTAGGATAAAGAACCTGTTTTACTGTCGCCGATTAGAGTAAAAATATGTCATGAAGTCCTTGCAAATTTGTCTTTACTTTCTCAGCCATTTTAACTCAATGAGGTTCTTGGTTAAAGGCTGTGTCATACTACGCAGAACATTTCAATGAAGTAAAATCAGTGTTGTACTCCTTAGATACAAGCGACATTAGCATAGAACAAGAATGTTTTACTAACATTTCAAGATAACAGAGTACATCCAAAATAACTGCTGTTATAACACATTGGAACCTCGAAATAATACCTTGGAACATTCGCTTTGTTTGAGAGATTCACGGTATTGCTAAAGCTGCCTTTGAGAAACCCCGTAAGGTGTTAACAAAAAATCCTAGTTACGAAATACTGTGTAAAATTTCTAGAACAAAAAAAAAGCTTTTTGATACAGAAACGTATATCGAAGAGTACCACACAAGAATTGTGGTACTTTTCACATGTGACGTTGAGGAATCCTTTTCACTCTACAAAAAATTCTTCACTACAAACACGAGAGCTTCACACATAAGAAAAATCTCAAGATAACCTCCCACGTGTACTGCAGCAAGCTTATGTAAGGTAACAGTTCCAAAAACATTTTATAATTAAATTTTTATTTGCTTATTTTGCTGCTTATTTGTTTCATTTTTCGTGCCATAATGTTTCACCATTTTATTGTGCTCACAAACCTGGGCTCTAATGATCAGTATTCAAGTATATATGCTATTAAACAGTACACTTCTTTGACATGTTGAATACCTTTGTGGCTACTAGCTAACTACTGAATGCAACTCGATCTAATCTAATCCATGGGGCCTGTTTAATTAGTCCTAACTCAAGTATGTATCAAACTTTTCGTTTTTTTTCTGTTAACACGATAATGAACATTTGGGAAGAATATGTCTCATGTATGTATCATAGATAAGCTAGATAGTGTCAAAAAATGTTTTACTGTTTGAATAGCTTGAAGGAATGATAATAGTCTGCAATGTTTGAATTAAAAGATATGACCAGGCTCCATAGAACATAGTTACCTACCATTCATCTGTTCAGGATAGGAGAAAATTGCGGAAAAACCCTATCCAGATAACTCATCCTGACCGACATTCGAACTCGGGACTTCTTGAACGTGAGGATAAATAGTTAACACTTGAAGCTTTATAATACCAACAACATTCTCGCTTACTACCAGACGATACGCTCTCTACTTTATACGCTCTACCATTAAGTTCCAAATGGTCGTACACGATATATTGCCGAATGCAGGTATGTTTCGACAAAGTTTGCCTTTATCGCAAGCTTCCATTGTATGCGAGGGAAGAAAAGGATAGTCGAATATAGATGCACTTACATTATCAGTTTATCGAAACGTCTTACTGAGCAATGAAATGTGTTTCCTTAACTGAAACACGAGTTTGCCCGATACTTGCCGCAAACTTTGTGTAGTATTGTACTGCCGCGGAAGGCAGTGGATGTGCTGCTGGTAACATTTTGTGAAGCTTTTGTTTATCAGTGCTGTTATATCTATCCATTGGCGCAGCTTTGATTGAAATATCAGTTCTAGGAGTGCGGTTGCCCTCACTCATTGATAGACACATTTAATCAGAGTAAATGCCCTTCTCTGTAGCGTAGATTGTAGCGTGTCTGCGTCACGTTTAAGAGGTCTCCAATTCGAATCTCGGTCAGGGTGAATTACCTGGATACGGCTTTTCTGGGAGTATCCTTTATCCTGAAAGATAAATGTCGGGTATTTCTAAACTATGGACTCTGGGCTCATTTTGGCATCATTTCACTTATTTCATTCATTTTCCGATATGGCAACGGGATTAAATTACTTTAATTTAAAAAAACAGAGGAAACAACCGGTGAGCATGAAGATCTGTAGAAGTGTCATGTCCCTCATATTTGGTAGGTTCCTTAGCTTCTAAAATTATACACAAAAAATAAAAATCGTTTACCAGCGGGATGGCTCAGGTGGTATCGTCTGTGGTCCATATTCGGGAGACCGGATTCGATTCCCGTAGCCGACCTACTGACACACGGGGTTTTTCGTGGTTTTCCCAGGGTCGCCAGACAAATGCTGGGTAGGTTAATTACATCCCACGAGTTTCCTGTCCCTCCATTTTATCTCCATTATCATTTCACATCATGTCTCATCTGGTGGTCTCTTTCAAGACAGAACTGTTGGCAGGTGTCTCAACATTGTATGGTGGGATGACATGGTCCTTCTGTAGGACGGTCTCCGGTCTCTGGGCCGATCTGGCAGGTCGTTTAAGGACCACGGTGGGTGTGATGCCACTTGTACTGCTCTTCTGGGGAGTTTCCACTGTAGGGAACCTGCTCTCTGCACTGTCGTGGCTCCTTGGGACGGCCTCCCTCCGTTCCCTCTTACCTCATCCTTCCTCCCCAGAAATGCCCCACTTGGGAACATAGATACAATAGACCAAGTTTGGGCCTCCGTGCCGATTCCCCTCCGAAATAATCCAGTTCCATCGATTACCAAATATGTTTTTCTTCTTCAAAAAGCTAAATCTGTTCAGATTGCACATTTGCATTCTAAACAATATAGTTTCAAGCTGCCTTATGAATTCTTCTGTTACTCACTCGTAAGAGATTATCTATGCATTTTTAGTTTCTCTACTATCTACTTATAACAGGGAAGTATTGTATTCCATCCAAAAATTCAATATCGATATTTCACCAGAAATTCATGTTTGGAAACTCTATAAATCGAAAACATGCATTTTAAAAGAATAAGTGTATGCGTATATCTCTGTAACTCACTTAATCAAAAATACAATGGGAAAATTGAGTTGAAAAAGTCATATGAATGCAACAGATTATGTGCTTTTTAGTAGTGTTGAACACTCGTTCTTACTGCCTAGCGCACCCGGTGCCCGCCTCAATAGCGTAGGCGGTAGCGTGTCTCCCTCACGTTCAAGAGATCCCAAACTCGAAGCTCCGTCAGGGTGAGTTAGCAGGATAAAGGTTTTTACGGGGCTTTCCATTATTGTGGAAGATGAATGACAGGTAACTCTAAGCTCTGTTGACCCTGGGCTCATTTGAGCATCATTTCATTCATCGTCCGATATGACTTAACGTCCAAGGACATAATTTAAAAAACAAAAAATAGATCTCCTATTCACGAGTGCGTGACTTAAACTAGCTAATCTTGTCAATAATTTACCTTTGCACAACGAATCAGCACCTGTCACTTCAATCGGGTATATTATTGCATTAATTAATAAGAAAAGGTTCTGTACCTGGTTTTAACTCTTCAGAACTTAAACTTCACATGAAAGAATGTGATATTATCCAAGTTGTCTGAAGTCACATTTTGCTCATTTATTTGTGTCAACAGCTCATTTACAACCGCAAGTTTTTGGGATAGTAATCGATACTGGGGAGGAGAGACAGCAAAGAGATTAATTGCCTATCAAGATGAACTCAAAGTGGCCTGTGGCGAGGATTCAAATTAACAAGGTCGAACCTTACGACAGTGAGAAAACACTGAAGATACAAACACATCAATCTCGGTACACTTGAGAAATGAATCACAAATAGCCGTTTTGGTGTGAGTTAAGTCCAAAATAATTAATCAGAAACTTAATTAGGTCATATTAGAAGAATATGTGTTGGTCAACGTTCTGCTTTCACAGTCTTTAACAAGGAAAAACTCATTTATCTCATGACTGATGGAATCTGAGGATTGCAGCTACAGAAGTATTCTTACAAAAACTTATTCTTGAGATAATTATTACTGGCCAACGACTTTCAGTCATTGGATTGGATTGGATTACGCTATGAAGGTGATTCGATGCGGAGGTCCATACTTGGTCTATTTCCGGGAGGAAGGATGAGGCGAGAGGAGACAGAGGGCGGCCGACCCAAGGAGCTACGACATTGCAGAGGGCAGGCCGACATTTCACCCAGTCTTGTGGTCTTGAAACGGCCCACTAGGTCGGCACGGAGACCAGAGACTGTCCTACCGAAAGAGAAAGTGTTCACCAGGAGCATATCATCCTGCCATGCAGCACCGAGACTCTCGCTGACACTTCTATCATGAAAGAGACTACCGATGGGAGATTATGTGAGATGAAATGGAGGGACAGGAAATTCGAGGGATGTAATTAACCTACCCAGCATTCGCCTGGTGACCCGGGAAAATCCCCGATAACCCATGAGTCAGGTAGACCGGCTGCAGGAATCAAACCCGGACCTCCCGAATGCGAGCTACAGACGAAACCACCTGAGCCATCATTCTCGGTTAGGACCCACTTATTCATCAATCAGAATCCAACTAAATGGACAATTTGTAGATTTGTAGCCCGCTCATTCCCTTAAAACATAAAGTGTACAAAACAAACCCACACACCCTGGAAAAATTAAACAAAAAATTCGCCAGAAAATTACCAACATTTCTCAACGTGGACTAAGGCGAGTGACGGATAGTTGCCTAAAGAGATGCCAAACATTTATGTACAACGCCATTGGCCAGTTTCAGCCTTTAAAAGTAGATTTTAAATTGTTGCATGGTTTCATCTGCAACTGCTGTAAAGGTTGTATACTGCAATAGTAGAACCAAAATACTACATGGGGCAGACATATGGGGAGTAGATGAAGAATGGGCAGAGTTGGACGTTATTAACACATCCTTCTTTAGCATCACGTAATTAGGCAGCACATCTAGAGTTGGGGAGACATTGAACTAGGGTTAAATTTATCCTAAGGATAATGAAATAGTTGTATAGAGTAGCCAATTTGGGGGAAAGCAATATTATTACGAAATGTCTTCTACTGCAAATGAGAAGCAAATGGGAAGGGTCTTGGACACAAAAAGTAAGGATTGATGAAACAGATAGGTACGGACATATGTGTATTCCTACAGAGGCTTTCGGAAAGAGGTAGAATTAAGATCAGAAGATAGTCAAGTTGTTTTTGCTGGTTCAAGGAGGCTATTCATCCGCACCTTTCTATGATAGCGGCAGACAATGAGAGCCGAGGCCACGGAGAGGCAAAACACTGCGCAGCCGGTTAGGATGTTCTTGACTTGCACATTACTACGAATTTATAAGTCTGTTCTAATGTGTTTTCCTGTTAGTGAAAACTGTAAATTGACAAGTTCAAAATAAAAACAAGCAGTACAAGATTTAACACCGTAAATTGCGATATTCAATTATAATACAAGGCATTTTTCTTCGTATTCACTTCGGTTTTTGCCTTGGAACCACAAAAATATCATTCTTTTGTGTTGTGATTACATTATTCGAAGCACCCATTGCTTAATTTTTGTTAAATAATAATTTAAACAAACTTTCAAGCTCATGCTCGTTGACTTGATGACAAGCATTCGATAACTGCATTAAATTATAGAAAAAAATCACAGTAGATATTGCTGTAAATATATTTTCTCTACACATATCATAAATATAAGAAATAGAATACCTTAAACTAAAGCAAAACTCGAAACTGTATTTGATGGCTTGAAACCCCAAGCCAAAGACAATAAATGTGCTGGAACATTACCAGAAATTTCAAGATATACATTTTATTAACCGTATAAGTATCTTAACCAAAACTGTTGCGGCCATTTTAAGAAAACCTTATCCAGGTAAGTCACCGTAAGCGAAATTCGAACTCGAGACGTCTTGAATAGAAGCAGGCACGTTACCATCTACGCTACCGAGGCGAGCATTTATATCTTCATGCGTTATTATGATATACATAAATACTAGTGCTGTAGATCGATCAAAATTTTAATCGATTAACCATATTGCTTTAATCGATTAATCTATCGATTAATCGAGATATTATCTATTCGAAAATTAGGTGTATGGATTATATGAAGTACTTCAATACTCTGTATATTTAATCATTTATGAAACTTTTAAATATTAAGAGTCAAAATTTGTGTTTGCATCAAGTAAAGATGCTTTATATATGTATTGAATTAGATCTACAATATTTTTGAAAGTAACTATTTAGTAACATATGTCAATATCTACTAAGATTTGTGAGACTGACATGCAAATAATAATTTACATGAAGACCAACCTAGTCACTGTTGTTTCATCCATGATTTTAAACATTTAAGTGCGTTCACATGCTTTGAATTAAGTGCTGCTCTTCGTTTGGTGACAATATTTCCTGCATCACTATACACACGTTTACAGGGAACCGATGTAGCTGCTACACAAAGTAATTGCTTCGCTGTGGATGAAAAAAAAATGGCAACTGAATAGAATATGTCTTCCTTCACCCAAAGACTTGTAGACCCCTAAGTAAATTTGATTCGCTAATGAAGTGCAGAAATCTCCTGTTAAGATAACATATTCCGCATACTTTAATGTGTCCAATAGCTTAAATCTTTCAATATCGTATAACTTGTCAATTGTTTTACTTACAACATCTTTTGATGGAAGATTATACCAAACGTTTTCAACGGCTTCTCATAAAACTTCTTTTAGTCCCCCATCCAAAACAATATTGTTAGGTCGGTTATCCTTTACTATCCATTTTACGATTTAATTTGTTAATTCAGCTTCCTTTATGGAAGAAATCGGTTTGGCTATGAGATTATTTAGATTGGACTGCGATGCATGAGGAACAGTTGGAGATGATTCGTTAGCACTTTGAAATGGATGAGTGTGTTTCAAATGATAATTCAAACCACTAGCACTACCACTATAAGTAAATGATTTCCCTCAAATTTTACAAAATACATATTTCTGTCAGACGCTTTACAAGATGTGTTTAGCTTAAAGTCAAAATTCACACCCAGTTTTCCTCGCAAATTTTGGTATGCTATAATTTTAATTCCACTAAGAACAAATGTTTTTCCATATTTTAACTTTTTAACACAAAACTTTCACTCACTGTCACGAACTCAGAAACGTTGCTGGCTTACTGCAGTTTACAGCAAAGTTACACCAGAAGAGAAGAGGGATCAGCTATTGTTTCCATAGCTGCGTAAGCGAAGTGTTCGGTTCAAGGTTGTACAGCTCAGTTTATGCTAGTAAGCGATAAATAATCAGTTGTGTACGATATGTTGTCACACATCAGCTGTAAGGAGAGAAACCTCTGTATGTAGTTATGTAGCTTATAGAATATTTCACAACAGAAGTGTTATTTATACTCTCTCGGGGTTCAGAGTGATTTCTTTTAGCTATCAGGAGTTATATTATCACAAAGTTCAAAGAACATTACGTGTCTAGTGAAAGCTTTATGCGTTTGAAAGGCTGTTTAGGTTGGAAGCAATACCTCAAAATAAAGAGGGCCGAATTTGACTAAAAGATTTCTGATTAATATTTATTGTAATCCACTAATTTTAATCGACTCGATTATTCGATTAATTTTTTTTAATCTTTGATCTAAAATAAAAAATTAATCGATTAATCGTTTCGGTCAATCGATTAAATCACGCAGCACTAATAAATACATATAATTTAGGGGATTCAAAACATGTATTTCGGGTTAATCTGACACCGAAGTTTTGGGTACAATTCAAAATTTTCTCTAGTTACAGTAGGAAATAGAAAAAGCCAAAATCCTATTAGGTAATATATACAATATGACTAAACAATATGGTTTAAATGAAAACAAAGGAATAGGATTCAAAATAATAATAATAATAATAATAATAATAATAATAATAATAATAATAATAATAATAATAATAATAATAATAATAATAATAATAATAATAATAATAATAATAATAATAATAATAATAATAATAATAATAATAATAATAATAATAATAATAATAATAATAATAATAATAATAATAATAATAATAATAATAATAATAATAATAATAATAATAATAATAATAATAATAATAATAATAATAATAATAATAATAATAATAATAATAATAATAATAATAATAATAATAATAATAATAATAATAATAATAATAATAATAATAATAATAATAATAATAATAATAATAATAATAATAATAATAATAATAATAATAATAATAATAATAATAATAATAATAATAATAATAATAATAATAATAATAATAATAATAATAATAATAATAATAATAATAATAATAATAATAATAATAATAATAATAATAATAATAATAATAATAATAATAATAATAATAATAATAATAATAATAATAATAATAATAATAATAATAATAATAATAATAATAATAATAATAATAATAATAATAATAATAATAATAATAATAATAATAATAATAATAATAATAATAATAATAATAATAATAATAATAATAATAATAATAATAATAATGTGCCCCGCAAGTACCGTGTTCCTACACACAGTAGGGAGAGAAAGATAGGTCATGACATCATAACAACTCAAAAACATTGAATTATTAAAAGAAACTGCAGAGAAATTTGGTCTTAGGTATGTTTCGATAAAAAAAACTGAATATATTTCGTGCAATAAACAAGCCAAAATACATGCAAACCAAATGTGGAAAAATTAAATGAGCTTCACTAATTTAAATATTTTGGGAAAATAATTCAGGAAAATGGAAACGAAACTAAAGCAAACAAGAGCAGGTGTCAAACAATGGAAACAGCATATCGGCTTACTAAAAAAATATATATAATAAAAAAATTCACGTCTAAATATACAAAATTAAGACACTATAACACTAATTAAACCAGAATGTCTCTATGTAGCAGAAACATTAATATGTAAAACTATAGGGGAAAAAAGAACGTAAAATTATTAGAACATTTTTTATCAACAAGTCTTAGGTAAAGAATACAGACAATTAAAAAGCAAATAAAAAGAATGCAGACATCCATAATGATATCAGGAAACGAAGGTTAAAATTTTATGAACATATTAAACGCTTAACTTCAAATTGGCTCACAGAAGAAATTATGGAATTTTACGAAAATATATATAAAATACAAGCAGACACTGTGAAACGGATTGGGAAAGTAAACAATGATTTAAAATTAGCAGGAATCTGTCGAGACGATATCCTAAACAGGGACGTCTTTAGAATGAAGGTGCATAACTGGCAAGTTAACCAAGAGAACAAAACGTAGAAAAAGACTGGAACAACTTGGTCAGACGAGCGAAAGAATTCCCACAGCCGAAGAATGAGAGAATTTTGGATTCATAGAAGAGCTAAGAAACGTCTGTAGGTACTTGCATATCCTACATGGGCTCATTCGTAAACAAAAGAAAAATATTATAATAATAAATAATAATTATAATAATAAATTTAACATAATAATATGAATAACTTTGATAGGTAATGAAGCTGAAAATATTTATAGGGGTTGTATGAGCAGTAAATTAAAAGACTGAGGTAGGGAGAGAGTGAAAGAGGTAACGGAGAGCCGAAAGTCTCTTTGTCCATGGGAACCAATTTAATGGTCATTGGTTTGGATTGTGGCGCAAGGCAAGGAGTTCTACACTGTACACATGAGTGGGCGATTATATGGGTGAAAGTGCTCCACGGGCCCCTAACGTGGGCTGGATATTCATCCCGACGCCACGTTTCCACGTTCAGCAGCCAGCACGATCCAGCCCCCCTCCAGCAGGACAGTTGACTACAACGCTATACCTATGCAGTTACAGAGTGCAAATTTCCCACACAAGTAGCACTGCATTAATTCTAAATTGATGATGTTCACTACCCTCAAGTATACCAACCTTACAATATAAATCAGTACCTGAAGTCAATCAGTAAATACTGCTTCGCGACATGTAGTGCGGAGATTGATTTAATTCAGAAGTTATTTAAGTGTTCACTTGCTCCTATTTCCGTACACAGGAAATGTCTACGTACAAAATATTTCTTAAACAAATCTGCAAAATAGTGTTTTTCTGAATTATTTAATTTCCCAACGGTAAGTACCTACTGCGTATTTACTGCGAAACTATGTTGTTTAAACAACAATTAAAAAATATGTAAGCATTAACATGCTATTCTCTGCTTTCCGAGGGCCGGCTTCAAACCCTACTGAGGCAGATGAATTTTTTCGAGTGTTAAGTTCCTTAGCATGGATTCCTTTGCAAGAGATGTAAATCCACAATCCTGTATTGTACATTTACGCACGTAATAAAATCTCAGCACTAATAAAGAGGCCTCTGATGATGATGATGATGATGATGATGATGACGACGACGACGACGACGATGATGATGATGATGATGATGATGATGATGATGATGATGATGATGATGATGATGATGATGATGATGATGATGATGATGATGATGATGATGATGATGATGATGATGATGATGATGATGATGATGATGATGATGATGATGATGATGATGATGATGATGATGATGATGATGATGATGATGATGATGATGATGATGATGATGATGATGATGATGATGATGATGATGATGATGATGATGATGATGATGATGATGATGATGATGATGATGATGATGATGATGATGATGATGATGATGATGATGATGATGATGATGATGATGATGATGATGATGATGATGATGATGATGATGATGATGATGATGATGATGATGATGATGATGATGATGATGATGATGATGATGATGATGATGATGATGATGATGATGATGATGATGATGATGATGATGATGATGATGATGATGATGATGATGATGATGATGATGATGATGATGATGATGATGATGATGATGATGATGATGATGATGATGATGATGATGATGATGATGATGATGATGATGATGATGATGATGATGATGATGATGATGATGATGATGATGATGATGACAACGATGATGATGATCATGATCATGATCATGATGATGACGATGATCATGATGATGATGATGACGACGATGATGACGATGATGATGACGATGATGATGACGACGATGATGATGATGACGACGACGATGATGATGACGATGTTCATGATGATGATAATGATGACGATGATGATGACTGATGATGGTGGTGATGGTGATTGTGATGATGATAATGATTGATGATAATGATTGATGATAGTGATGGTGATGATGATTGATGATGATGGTGATGATGATTGGTGATGGTGATAGGGATGGAGATGGTGATGATGATGATGAGGATGATGATGTGCATATAAGGGTGCTCAACTTGTGGTCGTGAGCGCCCTTTCAGAAACTATATCATGGCAATATCCAGAGATAAATTTGGCTATACATTACAAAAATCAAAAAAATAATTAATAAAATAAATATGCACAATTAGAAAACATAAAACAATAAAAAAACATACATACGGATTAATAAACGCCAAAAGGCATAAAAAGTGTTTTGTTAATACTGTAACTTAAAACGAAAAAGCAAACTACCTGCCCAGCAGGGTCGAATCAATCTGCCTCTTTTCTTGGGGGTTGGACTAACATTTTCAGCAAGTTTATCCTGCTTTTTCCACTGTTGTTCTGGCAGTGAAGGCAGGATCCTCCCTATCCATATCGTTTATGGAGGAGGACTTCTTTACAACTAATAATTTCGGTTCCAATTCCTCGAACCGATCGGAAACTGAAAGATAGCATTCGCTGATCTGAGTACTCTCCAGATGATACCTCCGAAAATGATCTATGAGGAGATGGTCGTGGACTTTTGCGCTGATTTACTTTTTTGCATAGTCTTCGTGTTCTCCCTGAGGAAGTCGGTTCTTTCATACGAGGGCTTGAACTTTCTGGGCGATGGTTCACATGCTCTTGAAGTAGATGCTTTCTGCGGTGACTTGGCTAAAACGTTTTTCATAGGACTGACTTGGTAGGTGTACTCACTGTTGTTCGTGTTGGTGTTTGTTGCTTTGGCTGTGATCTTGGTGTAATTGTTCTTTCGGATAAACTGCTCCGTTTATATCGCTAGTTGGTGTTGCGATTTCTCATCTAGGTACCGGCTTAGCTGCAGCTGCACTATAGCTAAGTAACGGTCCTTGGGACAGAAGGCTGACGAATACGCAAGAGTTTCCGGGCTTCCAAGAAGGACACCTTCTCTCTTACCTGCATCACTTGGATCGCCTTTTCCTCCATAAAACGGGGGCATTCTCTGGAGTTCAATGAATGATTACCACTGCAGTTGACACATGTTGCAGGTAAAGTACATGCATCATCATGCTTGACTTCCCCACAGTCAACGCAGGTAGCAACTCCATTACCAGAATCACTCGTGTGGCATTTATAACACCTCAAGGGACTGGGCATATACTGTCTTACTTCAATAGCTTCATTCCTGCCTTAATCCTTTGCGGGAGATCTGCCCGATCAAAGGTAAGAAACAGAGTACGACTGGGCACCAGTTCACTTCGTTCTTTACGGTAGACTCGATATACATTGGCCATACCTTGTTCCGCCAAGCTTTCCTGAACCTCCTCACTTGGCATTCCGTCAAATGCGCTGGTGTTTACAACACCACGCAAGTAGTTCAGGGTTCTGTGTATTTCAACGCATACCAGATAGCGTTCAAGCAAATTGGTTTTAAAAATTTTTGCAACCTGCGTCGGTGAAACTGCTTCGACCAGGAGCGTGTCATTGTGACATTGAATACATGACTTTACAAGAACAGCAATGTTATCTAAACCCTTCTGGATAATAAACGGGTTCACTGTAGTAGATTTCCGGCCTACCTCATTTCCAGTAATAACAAAGTAGTGAGGACCACAAGACTCAACTACTTCTTTTCCACTATTCTTAACATTTTTGTTTGATTTTTATCAATTCCCATAGCGACAATGTCCTCCACCACTGCAAACGTCTCCGATGGCGTGCTCACATCCTGGGTGCCACGTCACAGTAGGTGAGAGTCCTGCCTTGGACCTTGCTCTCCTCAGGGTCTCCCTCCCAATGTAAAGACAGAGGGACCCAATCGCTTTCAAGAGTGCATCAGCTCATGCAATGGTCCCTACCCGGAACTGACCTTTATCAGCTGATAACTGACCTTTATCACAGTCCTACGTGATAACCAGGGGCTGGGAGTTACGCGTTACCCAGTCACCCCTGCGCTCCTCCGCGTTAAATATCCACCAGACTTGTGTTCAGGGAGGTTGAGGTCAAACACGGTTGTGGACCTTGTTTGGGCGTTTGGCAAAAGCTCTCTCACGACTCAGAGGCACCCAATCGAGAGATTTGGCTCGGTACTCCGGGATCGCCAATCCCACCTACCGAAGTAGGCCCCTGGGGGGTGAGGCCTCTGACAAACCTATGCGGTCACGCCCAAAATAGAATGATATGCTGAGAACTACAGCAGTAAAGAGCGTCCATGAATAAAACTATTTCAGTTTCAAATAAATGTCCACGTGGAACTAAGAATAAAATTTACTTTAAATTCAGTGGTTTACATGCATGCAAGATAATGGCTATGTTGTCAGCCTAAGAGCTCCAATTAACACAAATTACGATGGGGAAACAAAATGGACATTCAAAACTGAACGTCATGAATTGCAGCCCTAGTGATTGCTGTCAAATGTTTTTATGGTAATGGATAAGGCGGACGCAGTATAATAATTTGCGATGTAATTCCTGAGGACGACGGGGTTATATTTGACAGCAATCGCATGAATTTTGCTTTCTGTTCTAAAGAAATACAATAGTCCTCGATACTTGCGATACTTCCATACTCACGATACTTATAAGGTATCGACATCAAACGATATTTCAGAAAATTCGCTCGATTATTTTTCGATTACTTCGTTGGCATACCTGCAATTTTTATTTCATTTTAAAATCATAAAATATTATTGCCTCAAGAATAACTTTGCAAAGTCCAAGAAATTACCATGAACGGTAACAATACGGTAACTGTACGGTAACATTATGCAAGAAAATAGTCGTGTGTCAAATTCAGTGACAGTTACCAGTTCTCAAGAAGAAATCGCTGCATATCTCAACGATGATTTGTCACCTCCTCTTTGTAGTACACTAGTTTCTCTGAAAGACTATTTAGCAAAGCAGGACTCGTATGTGACATAAAAAGAAGTACACTTGACCCAGAAATAGTGAAAATGCTATTATTTTTAAGAAAAATTATAAAAGTGGACTGCTTTGTTTTGAAATGTGTAATGTAGAGTTTAAAAATAAGAACACTGGTGGTTTTAGGTTTTGTGTCATTAAATATGTGTACCTATTTAATTTTATTGGCATTACACAGGTCTCCCAACATTCTAACTGTATTAAAACTAGACGTAGAAATAATGGTATTAAGTATCGAAGTATCGGGTATCGTGGAAAATATCGTACATGGTGTCGAGAATCGAGTATCTCGAAAAGCTGATATCGACCCATCCCTAGTACTTTTATGATAGAAAATGGCTACAAATACATGTATTTTATTGTTAAAGATTGGTATAATTTAAACCACACTTAAATACTGTTGCCTGCGGGCAGCACTGTACTGTAGAGGGTTAGAAAAGCGCGTCCAAGTTTGGCAGGGAAGTGGATAGGCCACTTACGTTCGTCCACAGCAAAGAGGAACACTGCCAAAAAAAAATGTCGGTTTGGCCGAGAGCGTTCTCACACAAGCTCTCCAGGCTGATATCGGAGGACATTGAGACGTACCAACTCAATACGAGTAGCTCCCCGAAAGGAGGGGCTCAGTTACGTCAGATGTATCATGAGTGTAGGAATCCGTAGCGCCCACACAGAGGCAGCTAGGTGGAGACGCAGTCAAGTGTCATTCTGAAGACATCGAGTTCCACCAACATTTCCAGTTATCACTCGCCTTTACGCATGAAAGTTACATTTTGGCTAGTATTCGCCCAAGCCATATTCTCTCAAGATAAAGGGACAAATCTTTATATCCTAAAGTATGTAGCTTGAGAGATCAGGGATGAGACAGAGGAGCGGGCCTGGTTAATAAACATTTCTAAGAACAAATAATGAACTAATTTTGTTTTGACTTGAAGTGGGTGTAATAAACTTAAACTGAGTTTATTGTGTAAATCTTGTTGTGATTCTCGCTAATCGTCTGGCATCTAAAGTAAGCCATGGATTGCTTTGCTGAGCGCTGGATGTTTGACCAGGTTTTAACATAAATAGTTGTACTGTGATCGGTGAGAATAATAAATTTCAAAGCTTCTATTACTATACGATACTTCATTGCATGGACGTAGTGCAGATATTTAGGAATCTATTTACTTTACATTCCCCTTCTTCTTACCGAGACGGCTACGCGATAACGAGAGGCTTGCAAATAGGTTGGCCGCTCTTGACTTGGGCTTTTTCATGTTTTTTCCGTGTCTCTAGACGAAAACTGTGGTATGGGTGTCATTCTGAGAACGTTAAGGCGCCCGACCCTGCTAACGCGGATCTGGTAGGCCGCGCCGTGACTGAGTGGTTAGACAAACTCGACTCTCACCAAGGTGATCCGGGTTCGATCCCAAGCGGACGCCACATGAGATTTGTGGTGGACAACAAGCCGCTGGAGCGGGTTTTTTCCTGGATCTCCAGTTCTCCCGCTACCTCATTCCACCGGTGCCCCATCTTCATCTCATGTATCATCAGTGTCACCACCTGCGGTGCCGCTTGTAGTAAAAGCGGGCGTTAAACACTGCACACACGTGCGCGCGGATCTGGTCACGCTTTGCGTATCTCCTTCACCCTTTCCTCCAGTAAATCAGAGTTCACAATGGCCTGCGTGCGATGCTAAACTTCAGTGGCTGGAAGTTACCTTCCGTCCGAGTAATTCTAATCCTTGAACCTTTCCCTAACTGCGATTTTATGGAAGGAAAGATGCTGAAATTTGACTTCTAGTACTAGACACAATTACGTTCAAGTTCCGTATTGCCCACCGATGTAGCTTTAAGTGGTGTCGTGTCTGCTTCACGTTCAAGAGGTCCCAAGTTTGAATCTCGGTTAGGATTAAATATATGGATAAGCTTTTTCCAGGGTTCTACCTTATTCTGAAATATGAATGTCGGGTAACTCTAAGCTCTATGGACTCTGAGCTCATTTGAGCATCATTTCATCCATTTCGTTCATTGTGTGATATAACTTAACGTTGGAGTACGTAAATTAGAAACAAAAAAAGATTGTAATTAAAATATTGGATATTAGCATAACTAACATGCTTGTAGGCTGTCAGTCGAATGTTCTGTACGAAACACAAGACTAGATCTCCCTAAATTTTTTGAGACAACCTGCATGTCTGGGACTATCAGGGTTTCCTTAACACAGAGACCCTGGCTGACTAATTATCTGACTTCCTCTTATGTTAGGAATTGCATACGTTGTATTACAAGCTATAAAGATGCAGGTAACTGGCCTTTAAAATATTACATCTCTTCATTCGCAGGAAAGCGTATCTGAGTTATCGATTTACTTATTCCTGGGCAAAAGAAGTTCTCCGGATTACGTAATACACCAGCCCCGAAAATTCGAGTTCTCATGTCCTGAACTTACAGAAAATATTTTGCGTGTAATTTAATTTAAAAACTTAAAATACTATTTTTGGCGGAGATGCAGTAAATTCCTCACTGGTAGAAACATTCTAAAAGGTGAATAAACTGATTAAGTAAAAATAGAAACTTTGGGCACTGCAAACAACATTTCAAATTAATCAGATTTGTGTTTCTAACATAATGTAAGAAAGAAGGTTAGCTTTTTCTTTTTGCTTTGTCTATTGTTTATCTATAATAAGGGTAGCAACATTCCACTTAAAGTTCATACTGAAATTTCCCTGAAAGCATGTTTTGAATCTAAAATAAGCCAGTTCAGAAAATAAGATGTGTGTTTCTTAGTTTTTGAACGGCGCAACTCAAAGTTGGTTAAATATTAAACTTGGTATTTCATTCTAAGTTCAGCATCTTCAAGTGCTTTGGGGTTTCAATGTTCTCCAAAATTGTTTGAGAAACAAACAAAACGCACATCTGAAATATTCTGGGGATAGCCTGGATGTCCTCTCCACTCTGAATGACTTAGTAGAAATTTTAGAAAGGTAAAGTCAGACTGAAAAATGCAATGCCATAGCAGGGATTTGAACCACGGATCTCCCGGTCTCCGTCCGGCTGCTCTTAATAATTCAGCTACCATGGCCAACATGCCAGCACGACATTGAACTAGTGTGAAAGAACAATTGATTTCACTTAATTGACCTAATAGTGGGTTGAACTATAAAGCCCGGGCCTTAAAGTACTTACAGCATCGTAAGTACCCACTAAGGTAGCTGTTTCGTGTGTTTATGAGAACTCCTAGTGATTTCCCGAGTCATTTGGAGAGTTTAATATCGTACTGGCATGTTGACCATGGTAGCTCAATGGTTAAGAGCAGCCGGATGGAGACCGGAAGGTCCGTGGTTCATATCCCGGTTATGGCAATGTATTTTCCATACTTTGGCCTACACACGGCTATTGTGAACGAACAATTAATTTCCATTAGTAGAAATTAGTTTATTTAAACTAATTAATAAACTAATAAGAGATCGTTTGTTTAAACTAATAAGAGAGAGGCAAAATGTAATCTTTGGAACACAAAAGTTATATCGAATAAAGATATATGTTTAACCATCTCCGAGATATTCCTTATAACTGCTTTGAATTGTTAAATATTTCCTATTTTTATCTGAAAGTCACTATTCTTTCTCGCGGTTATACAAAGAAAACAGAATTTCAGTCATCTCACTGCCACCCGTTTTAAAACACTTGACAGTCACTTACACCTAGTTACTCTCTTCGAAGCCATAAAAAAATTTGTAGTTAAAGAAGCTATTACCGAAATATTATTTTGATCAACATAAAATGCCTAGAATTTTTTTTAATTTACGTCCTCCAACGTTATGTCATATCGGACGATGAGTGAAACGATGCTCAAATGAGCGAGTTTCCCGACATTCGTTTTTTCAAGATAAGGGAAAGCCCCGGAAAAAATCTTAACCAGGTAACTCACCCTAACCGAGATTCGAACTCGGGACATCTTGAACGTGTGGCAGACACGCTACCACCTACGCTACCGAGGCGGGCAATCACCTGGAAGACTTGGCTCTTGAATGAAAAGTGAATAAAGTGAGTAGAAAAAGTTATGTGAATTTAACACATCAAATTTGTTTCACACTAAGCACCAAATTTGTTATTTTTGGAGTATTTCATTTTTCGTTAGAAATTGCTTGATTTTAATTTCAATTTGATAATTCAATATTACATAAAGTAGTTTGAGTAATTTGAAAAATGTCTTTGTTACCCAAATTAGGAGTGGGTAATGTGTGAAAGCTGGAATATTGCAATTAAAATAATTAAAGTTCCACTGCAAAGTTGTGTGAACCAACTCCAAGAGCAAGTATGTGGTATAATTAGCACGACGATGATAGCGAGCCAACAATTTGTTGATATTTTATTTATAAAATGAGATTTGGTTCTCTGGGGAACGTCATTGTCTTAGGGAAGGAAACGACCTGACTTGCGCAGAAGCTGGGTGTTGTGATTGTGCGCAAGGTATATGAATGTGACGGCGGTGGCGGCATCCACTATGTGGGCCCTGTCTCATTGATCCCAGCTGGGTGGCTGGGCCACGCGACACAGCACCCCCCGGGGTTCTCGTCGCGCAGACTCCTTCCTCGACCGCGCCCAGCCCGGCCGGTACTGCAGCACAACTCTCTTCATCAGTACTGCTGACCTAGTCTACAGAAATACAATAAACGCCCTTCATCTGTTTCAAATTAGCTCACGATCTAATTCGACTCCATAAAGTCTTAAAAGTATACTCACGTCTAATGCAATACATTTTCTCTATCCATTTAACCAAATATTCTTACAAAAGCTTACTCTTCTATCAACTTTTTATCAATCGAGATAAATATTACCACAAATTGCTATTTTACAATAGGAACAAAGTAATACAACAGCTCAAACGATATTCAAGTCCTTTATAAGAGCCGGCTGCTATATAACAGCTTTGAAGTTCCTTTCTCTTTGCGTCACCAAGAGGAAAAAAGAACGAATAGCTTCCGTTTGATAAACGTTTAATATTTAAACACTGAACCCAATAACAATGAATATCTGGAATTTTTTGTTTAATTTACGTCCTCCAACGCTAAGTCATATCGGTCGATAAATGAAATGATGCTCAAATCAGCCCAGAGTCCATAGAGCTTAGAGTTCTCCAACATTCATATTTCAGGAAAAACCTGAGAAAAAACATATCCAGATAACTCGCCATGACCAAGATTCGAACTTAGGACCTCTAGAACGTGAGGCAGACACACTACATCTATGCTACCGAGACAAGCAATATCTGGGAAATTATTAGCTCCACAAAAAAGTATTTACTGTAAAAAGTGTACTTTAACGAGATCTACAATGTGTACTAAGATTTTGTCAGTCTCTTAGAGTTACCAGTTTTGCAAATGTCATTCAGAATGAAAAGAATTTCTGAAGTTATTCCCCCAAAAGATCAAGATATGTATTTCATTTTTCATGAAAAATCTTACAAACGTAGCATTTTAATCAAAATCGATAGTAGCATTTTTGGGAAATTCGAAATTGTTAAAAACTTGTCCACATAAGTGTTGTTTGAGAAGGGAGATTTTCTGGAAAAGTTTAGTGTCGCATCCTTGGAGGATATTGAACTTAAATGCGAAAGTTTTAACTAAACTATTTTCTAAAAATACCCTTTTTATACAGAGTACCTCAAAAATATAATTCCCGTGATATATCTCTATGTAGTTTTAGTTGGAACTCAATAGAGTAAGTAAAAAAATGACTCTACGGGGGGTAAACTATTTATATTTTAAAACAAAGTAATTTCTGATTGAAATCTGTTTTACTGTTTTTCAGAATCTCCCCTTTATGATCGAAACACTTTCGCATCCGTTTGAACATTTGTAAAAGAATTTATTCCAGTCTTCTTAGACATCTCCAAAACATGGTTTTTGAAGGCATCAACGTCTTCTTTTGCCAACGAAAATCGTTGTCCACGCAATTTATTCTTGATGTTCAGGAACACAAAGAAGTCACTGGGTGCCAAATCAGGACTGTATGGCGGATGACCCATCAACTCAATTTTTTGAGCCTTCATATATTCTGTTGTTAAACGAGATGTGTATGCGCTTGCATTGTCTATATGAAGAACGATCCTATGGTTTTTGTTGGTTGTCCTTTCTTCACCGAAGACTTTCGGCAAACAAATGGTTGTGTAACATTTGGCATTGACCGTTTTACGTTTCTCTAAAGGCACTGTTGCCACATGGCCAGTTTTGCTGAAAAGTCAGGCGAACATTTGCCTCGAAGTGCTTCGAGTGCGAACAACTTTTGCTGGATTTGCTTCATCTTGAAATACCATACAGTCGACTCCTGTTTACGTTCCAGCTCATACGAATAGATACATGACTCGATACCTGTTACAATATTATATACGTCTTTTGAGGCACCATCATTGTATTTTTGAGCACTTTTGTACACCAAAAGACACGAGTATCTTTTTGAGTTTGCATCAAATGACGTGGTATCCAACGAGAGCAAACCTTTTTCACGGCTACATAATCATGCAATATTTTATATATGCCGGTAGAATTAATGCCTAGGGTTGCCTCTATCTCACAATATGTCATATGACGATCTTACATTATTAGTTTTTGCTTCGTCACCAAATGTGGAAGTTGGTTGATGGATGCACTCTTGTCTTGATAATCCACATCGAAAATCGTAATAAATCATTGCACGACCAAGATAATTCCCCATCTTCCCCAGAGTCTGGAAGTATGAATGAAAGTGTGAATATGTGCGTGATCTAATGATTAAAAACCAAAGATAACGAGTTAACACCTTTAGTATGTTCCAAAGAAGAACGGCTGCCGATATGACCATAGCAGTTAAAGGCGGGGTATAAATGGAACAAAGGGAAAAAAATCATTGCAAGAACATTTTCACGAGTTAATTGCATGTTTTTGTTGAAACACAATTTTCAAGTTAATGTAAACAAAACAATTGACAAAATGTCTGAAGTGGATTACAATCAACAATGTCAAACTTTCCTAATTATTTTTAAAAGTATTTATAAATAAATTGTTTTTCTTCCCACTTTCTGTTAATACTGACAAATGTTTACAATTATCTTTAATCTCTTACATATGTGGAAGCGGTTAAGGTGACAATTAAATGTCACAAAAGCAAGTCGTTGTTAAGGGATTGCTAGTGTTGCTTCTACTCCTTGTATGGACCAATGAGGAACAAACAGCCCGCCTCGGTAGCGTAGGTGGTAGCATGTCTACCTCACGTTCAAGAGGTCCCGAGTTCGAATCTCGGTCACGGTGAGTTACCTGGATAAGATTTTTCCAGGGTTTTTCCCTTATCCTTAAAGACGAATGTCGGGTAGCTCTAAGCTCCATGGACCCCGGACTCATTTGAGCATCATTTCACCCATTCCATTCATCGTCCGATATGACTTAACGTTGGAGGACGTAAATTACAAAAAAAAATGAGAAACAAAAGAACGTACATAACATTTCAAAAATATTATTGCTTAAAGTAGTGAAAAATGGTGTAAATTATTTCACATAAATGCGTGTCTGTAATGAAATACCTCTTTATAACTTTTGGCATCCCTCGTGTGAGTTTTATTCAAATAAAAAGGTAATGTTGTCCTACAAATGGTTTCATATTGAAAAAAAATGCTGCTCTGATTACGTGCACGATGCGAAAACAAAACTGAGTTCTTTCATCATAAATCAATGTTATACACATGGATTCTAAAAGTAGAGATTTTAATGCGAGCCATTCATACAAGAAATTGACGTTGTAACACTTCGTGGTATAGCATTTTCACAAGACTATATTGTTGCCAACCTTATTTATTGTAATGGAAATTATATATACAATATTAAGCGGAAACCTTGTATCGATTAATGTAATGGCGGATTATTTGAACGAATCGGAAATGAATTCTTCCATTGAAGTCAACTGTTTCTAAACCAAATAACGTAATCCATGATGTAATCAATGCCAAATGCTACTTCCTCTGCACAAGGAGTTAATATTATAAATTGCACAGTCAACATCACAATTACAACAAAAGTAACAGTAATAATAATAATAATAATAATAATAATAATAATAATAATAATAATAATAATAATAATAATAATAATAATAATAATAATAATAATAATAATAATAATAATAATAATAATAATAATAATAATAATAATAATAATAATAATAATAATAATAATAATAATAATAATAATAATAATAATAATAATAATAATAATAATAATAATAATAATAATAATAATAATAATAATAATAATAATAATAATAATAATAATAATAATAATAATAATAATAATAATAATAATAATAATAATAATAATAATAATAATAATAATAATAATAATAATAATAATAATAATAATAATAATAATAATAATAATAATAATAATAATAATAATAATAATAATAATAATAATAATAATAATAATAATAATAATAATAATAATAATAATAATAATAATAATAATAATATGTATTGATATAATTATTATACCTATTCTGTTGATTTATTTTTATCACAGCCTTTTATATGTTATAGAATGTTATGATAATGTAAGTAATACGTCGTCAGCACTGGTGCAATGAGGGCCAAACAACAGCAGACTAGTGATCACAATGCGCATTTATCAATATATACTTCTATTTTCACTAAAACTTCGGCTGAACACTTGTCTAAAACGTATGACAACACGTGTTAAAACTGGTTTTATTTGATCTTAAGATTGCCACCCTTCCCTTCCGCAAACATTCCTATTCGAAAAAATAAAACCCAGTTTAGCACGTGTAGCATTAATTACATAAGAAAAAGATACACGCTAGTTCTATTAGATGACACCAATATTTTCAGTTTGGGGGAAAAGTTAACATACAGCAATAAAGCCCGCCTCGGTAGCGTAGATGGTAGCGTGTCTGCCTCACATTCAAGAGGTTCCGAGTTCGAATCTCGGTCAGGGTGAGTTATCTGGATAAGGTTTTTGCCGGGGTTTTCCCTTATCCTTAAGGACGAATGTCGGGTAACTCTAAGTTCCATGGACCCTGGACACATTTGAGCATCATTTCACCCATCTCATTCACCGTCCGATATGACTTAACGTTGGAGGACGTAAAATTACAAACAAACAAAAAATAGCAATAAATATTTCGGAAGGGGCTGATGCTACGAAAGTGCTATTAGGCACAAAATATTTATCTTACTATCTCGATATTTTCTCTGCATTTATGTAATTTTCAATAAGTATGATTATTAACATTCCTATTCGAAAAAATAAAACCCAGTTTAGCACGTGTAGCATTAATATGTATAAGAAAAAGATACACGCTAGTTCTATTAAATGATACCAATATTTTCAGTTTGGGGAAAAGTTAACATACAGCAATAAATATTTCGGAAGTGGCTAATGCTACGAAAATGCTATTAGGCACAAAATATTTACCTTACTATCTCGATATTTTCTCTGCATTTATATAATTTTCAATAAGTATGATTAGGTGCTATCAGATTTTACATAGAGAATTTGTTTAAATTCTACTTCCACACTGGAGAAACCGAAAGAAAACCTCGGTTAGGAAGAGCTGCCCAAAAAGTTTTGAAGAAAAATGATATGGATTCTTAAACCAAGAAAGAACATAAAGTTTAAGTTAAACGTCTGATAGATTCTCCCTCCACCGGATATCAATCCGCCCTCGAAAACCAGAGGCTAAGCATGCTACCCCTTGACTATGGAGAACCATATGATTCTAAGATGCTTACAGTCATTTCGTCCCTCGTGGTCAAGGAGTAACATGCTAGCCTCTGGCTCACAAGGTCGCAGATTCAAACCCAGTGAAGGGAGATGCATTTTTTTGGTGTAAATATATACTTACTTCGAAAGGGAAGTAAAGCCAGTGGTCCCGTGTCGTAGATTTGTGGCACTAAAAGAACCCCGAGCCTGATAAAAGCCATGGAGCTAAACTAAATGATCTTTCACGTCCAAAATAGAATGGGATCCCGAGAACCACAGCAGTTAAAGGGCATTCATAAATATAAATTCAATTTCAATTTCCCTGGAGTTATTTGAACATCATTTCATCTCCTGCAGTGTTAAAAGAGACGTTTAACACTTACAAAAATCCTTCAACTCATAAGATATCTCGTAACTAAATACAAAATTATATATAAGCTGTGCCATTTGCAGACGAGATTGGAGACCTCCTCTTCTTGGGGGAGGTCTTCTGAAAGCATTTATTTTCTATCAAACTTTTAGATGGAATGTAACGCCTCCTAGAGGAAAGATACAGAATACAGAATGCATTCACGTGACTTTCGCTCCCCAATATAATGTTTTCGTATAGCCAATACTACTCCTATGAAATCTTAATCTTCTATCTACGAGAGTGGTTTGAAAAGTTCTCTGCCTCACCCAGAGATCGCGGCACTACTTCTATGATTTTTTCTCTTACTTTGGTACACTTTTTAATAGGCCCTATGTAAAATTACAAGTCATTCCAGGCAACAGTTGACTGTAGCAGTTGTTTGAAGCAGTGAAAGTGTGCATTGCTTTGAAAATAGAGAAATTCGAGTATCGTGCTGTGATAAATTTCTTCTAAAAGTAAGTTTAACCCCTACAGAAATTCATTTGCGGTTTGTAACTGTGTAAGGTGATTCTTCACCTTCAGTTTCCACTGTGAAGAAATGAGTGGCCGATTTTAAACGTGGCCATGAAAGCATCCAAGACAACCCACATAAAGAACGTTAAAGAACTGTAACCACACTGGAAATCATTGAAAAAGTGAATGGAAGATCGACGTACAAAGAAGTGTGAAATTTCTAATGTTCTTGCAATTTCAAAGGAACATCACATCTTGCATCAGGAATTCAACATGAAAAAGCTATGCGCAAGATGGGTGCTGCGTATCTTTACTGTGAATAACAAACGCATTCACACAATACTTTCTGAAGAGTGCTTGGCGCATTTTCAGAACAAAAGTAACTTTTTTGCGCGGATACGTCACAATGGATGAAACATGGATTTACCACTACACACCCGAATCCAAGCAGGAGTCGAGGCAGTGGACAGAAGCTGGTTCTTCAGCTCCAAAGATAGCGAGGACGGTGTCATCGGCGAGAAAGATTATGAGATCAGTGTTTTGGGATTCCAAAGAAATTTTGTTAATCGACTATCTCGAAAAGGTTAAAACATTACTGGAGAATGCTACTCTGAACTTCTAACCAAATTGAATGCAAGTATTCGTGAAAACAGACCCGGGTTAGTAAAGAAAAAAAATTACATCAGGACAATGCATTTGCCCACAAGAGTTTTGGCAATGGGGAAATTGAGAGATCTGCACTATGAAGTACCCATTCCCCAGATGTGGCTCCCTAGAACTTCTATCTGTTTCCAAAACTGAAGAAATTCCTCGCTGATGGGCGCTTTTCGTCCAATGAAGAAGCAATTGTGGCTGTAAATGGGCACTTTGCAGCATTTCGAGAGGAACACTACAGAGAGGGGAATTAATTGTTCTTTCACACTGGCGTGTGTAGACTAAAGTATGGAAAGATAGAGTCAGACTGAAAAAATTCAATGCCATAGCCAGGATTTGAACCACGGATCTTCTGGTTGCCGTCCAGCCGCTCTAACCATTGAGCTACCATGGCCAACGTGCCGACATGACATTAAATGCTCCAACTGACTCGTGTTTTTTCCGGTAAACCACTTAGGAGTTCTCATAACCACATGAGACATCTACCTTAATGGCGACTTACTATCTGTAAGTACTTTAAGGTCCGGGCTTTATAGTTAACCACTATTAGGTCAATTAATGGAAATTAATTGTTCTTTCACACTAGCCGTGTGTAGGCTAAAGTATGGAAAGAGTGGTTTACAGGAAAAAATACGAGTCAGTTGGAGAATTTAATCTCATGTCGGCACGTTGACCATAGTAGCTCAAGGGTTAGAGCGGCTAGATGGCAACCAGAAGATCCGTAGTTCAAATCCCGGCTATGGCATTGAATTCTTTCTTTCACTACAGAGAGGGGACAGAGGCATTGGAACGCTGCTGGACAAAATGTATTGATATTAGAGGAGATTATGCTGAAAAATAAAACTATTTTGAAATCATAAATTGTCGTTTTTCACTATCTGGCTGAGAACTTTTCAGATCACCCTCGTATTTCATGTTAATCGAAAAAAAAGGAAATAGTTTCGAAACACATTTTGTTTATTTATTTTAAGACATTAGGTAAATTACATTGAATCACAATAGTCTTCATCTTATATACTAAAATTTTACATGGCAGATGTGTAACAGTATTTTTGTTTAGTAATGTTCGAAGGAATAATAAATATATAAAAATGTATGTAGTTGTGTGATTGGCCGAAGTAGTAGTGGTATGACGTGGTGTGATGACGTGTCAGTGAATCGGCCAATCACAAAATAAAGTGGGAATTACTATGGGGACAAGAAAATCAATAATCTAGAAAAAGTGAGAATCTTGTGTCTTGCTGGAGAACGAGGAAGTTGACTTAAGATGTTACGATGATTATAAAATCTCCAAGAAAATTATATATCATTTTGTCTTAATCTGTGAATCTATCATTTGGCGCTAGCCAGTATTACTTTTGATAGAAAAAAAATTGATTAAATTAACTATATTCGAGTAACTGCGCCGTTAGTGCTGTCTTATGGGAGAAACATGGTGACTAGCATAGAAAGAACGATGGAAAATCATGATTCTGGAGTGAAAGAAAGTATTATACCGACCGCCATAATGATCGAAAACAATCCCGTTACAAATGGCGCAGCAACGTGTGGGGCTCGAATAGGATAAAGAAGAGGAGATTAAAGCATCGTGCACTTCCATGAGAATTTAAAAGGAAAGAAGAAAGAAGAGAGAAGAAAGAAGAAAACGAGAACTGGTTTAAGTGAGTGAAAAAAAAAAATAGTAGTAGTAGTAGATTTATGTTGTTAAGAAATCAGAAAATAGTTAAAAAGATGGCGAGTAGAAAAGAAATAATAGTGGAAGGAGAAGTTACTGATAGTGTAGGAATGAATAGGGAGGATGCAAGATTAAGCATAGATAATGAGTCAATGTTGGAAAGAATAACAAGAATGTTAAGTAATTTAGATTCTAAAATAGAACAAAATGCAAATGATTTAAAATCAGAAATAAGTAATTTAGATTCTAAAATAGAACAAAATGCAAAGAATTTAGATTTTAGAATGAGAGATGTTAAATCTGAAATGAGTAATTTAGATTCTAGAATGAGAGATGTAAAATCAGAAATAGGAGATGTTAAATCTGAAATGAGTAATTTAGATTCTAGAATGAAAGATGTAAAATCAGAAATAAGTAATTTAGATTCTAGAATGAAAGATGTAAAATCAGAAATGAGTAATTTAGATTCTAAAATAGAACAAAATGTAAACGATTTAACTAAGAAAATGAATGATTTAGATGTAGGAGTAAGACAGGAACTAGCACAAAATGTGAGTAACTTAGAAATTAATTTATTACAGAAGCTAAAACAGGAATTAAAATCTGAAATTTCACAGGAGATTAGAGAAGGGAGAAAAGAGTGTAGGGATAATATGGAAAGGCTCATGCAGATCATAGAGATTAATAAGGATGAGAATAGAAAGGAAGTCAATGAGTTGAGAGAGATAATTCAGGAAACTAGGTTAGGTCAGGACATTGTGAAACAAGAAATAAGAATGGAATTAAACAAAGAGTTAGAAACATTTAGGATACAACAGGCAGAAATAACACAAAAACAAAGAGAAGAATTAGGAGATAAAGTAGAACAAAGAATCAATGTAATTTGTTCTGAAATGCAATTACAACATGATGAAAGTAAGATACACCAAGAGGAAATAAAGTTACAAATTGATGAGATAAGTAAAGTAAAAGAAGAAGTAATTTTGCAAATTAAAGAGGTAAAAGAACATTTTGAAAAAGAAAAGGATAACTTAGGAAAATTGACACAAGTTGTAATTGCATTACAGGCTAGAAAAGTAAATAACGGGAAAGAAATGTCTAGAATTACAAATATAAACGATTGTGACTTACCAGGTGAATTAAGCAATCATCAGAAGTCTAGTGATGTAGTAAGTGAATGTAGTGATTTTGTGAGTCCAGATAATGATATTAATTATCACAGAAACACACAAAACATGTCCTCACACACACAACTCCACAGTCTAGGTCAAAATGAATGTGTACATTATTCACTAAATGATATTAGTCCACCAAGTTTTGATGAGGAATCAGGTGATAATCCAAAAGTATTTCTTAGGGAATTGGAAGAATATTTCCGTATTAAGAGAATTCCCAATGAATTTCGGATGGTAATTGTAAAACGTTGTTTGAAGAAAAATGCTCTTGAGTGGTTAAGGTTAACTTTGGCATCACATGAAACATACAGTACTTTCAGAAATCTGTTTATAAATAGATTTTGGGGACCTGAGAGACAAAGAAGAATAAAAGTTGAGTTAGCAACGGGTAGGTTTGAGTTTAAAAAAGGGATTTCTATGACTGAATATTTCTTAAAATTAGCAAACAAAAGTAAGTTGATCAATCCCGAAATTTCTGAGACAGAAATTGTCAACATGCTAATACGTCATTATCCACCACATATCAGAAATCATTTAATTGTGGCTAAGCCTATCGATTTCTCTGATATGATTGAATTATTATCCGAATTTGAAGCACATAACCTCATTAATGATACTACATCCTGTGATGGTAACTATAATAACGTCCATATTGAGCGAGGAAGAAATCGACAGGAATTACAACCTACAAATAATAGGAATAATAGGACGAGTTTAAATTGGGGCGGGGCACCCGTGAGAAATCAAAGATTTGAAGGAAGAGGTTATGATCCTAAACGAACTTATGAATCTGTAATTCCCGGAACAGGAAGTGGAGTTCAAAATAATGTGCAAAGGAATTATCATAACAATCAGTCGACGAGAATTGGAAGAAATGATCAAATAAACCATGTAAGATTTTATCGAGGAAATAATCAGCGAATAAGTAATTTTAATAGGGGTAGAGGTACTAGTTTATTTAGTGCAAATCAAAGAGATTTTAGGGGTGTGAGATTTGAAAGAAGTAATCAAAATGAAATAGTCGAAAATACACAAAGCACAGAGAATGGTGCGAATATAAACGATAGTACCAACCTAACCAACAATGAAAGTATTAATTAAGGACCGAATAGGTGAATGGAATTTCAATTTCATTACGTTGGTAATTCCACATTTGGCAAGAGATGTAATTGTGGGTAATGATTTATTATATGAATGGCAAAGTGTATTGAATTTCGAAATGCATGAAATGAAGGTTAAGACAGAAAATGATTTATTAGTAATAAAATTATTGGAAGAAGATGGAAGAAAAGAAGAGAATAGGGATAAAATAAATAATGAAAGGTTTTTTGTGGAAGATATACTTTTGCAAGAAAACGGTAATATTGAATACGATGAAAATGAAAATTGTGGGAAGAATTTAATTATTGATGGATTGTAAAATAATGTAACTGACCTTGAAAAGCATTGTTGCCAATTATATACAATACAAGATAAGATCGGCGGAAGCCAAGTGGAGGAAGAAATAGAATTCCAGAGAATATTACAAGTAAAGTTAGAAAACACATACAATTTAGACCAAGCGAGAAAAGAACAGTTGAAATTGTGTATATTAAAGAATAGAAAAGCCTTTAGTTCAAAACCTGGACTGTGTAACAAATACACACACACACATTTAAAGTGAATGATACTGATCCCTATACACACAAAAGCCTTGACAGTAATTGAAACAATATTGAATATATACTATGTGTGTGTTAAATAATAATAAAAATAAAACATTGTTAAACATCAATATATTGTTGTATTTTAATTAATGTTAATTTATTGTTGTTAAATGTTCATTTATTATATTTCATCCAATGTATGTATATTATTATATTTTATGTATGTTGTATTGATGTTGTGTAATATTGGTGTAAACGAAATTGTTAATTGGGGCTGTTCTTCGAAATATATGGAAACAGATTGTTAATTCCTTTGTTTGGTTATTTTCCATATATTTCGAAGAGGGGCATTTGTAACAGTATTTTTGTTTAGTAATGTTCGAAGGAATAATAAATATATAAAAATGTATGTAGTTGTGTGATTGGCCGAAGTAGTAGTGGTATGACGTGGTGTGATGACGTGTCAGTGAATCGGCCAATCACAAAATAAAGTGGGAATTACTATGGGGACAAGAAAATCAATAATCTAGAAAAAGTGAGAATCTTGTGTCTTGCTGGAGAAGGAGAAAAGATGTTACGATGATTGTAATTGTAAAGGAAAATTAATAAGATTCAAAAAGTGTTATTCAATATTTATAATAGATAAGAGTGAATCATAGTTCGTATTATATAATTAAATAATATATTACAAAATTGGACTCATCTAAATTTTATTTTCACCAAAAATCCGCATCCACACCTGAGAAAAGATCTCACGACTCTCAGTAGATTAAAACTCGACTTGGATCTTACAAAAAGTTGGCTTGCTTCTTATTAGTTGAAGATGAACGAAAATAAAATCCCGTTACAGATGAAAACACAGGTTTGAGAATCACAATAGTCCTTTGTCCTGTATACTAACATTATGCACACCAGATATATCATGTGTCAGAAACAGAAAAGTACCTTGTCCTTGATCAAAATTATTCTACATACCAGATAAGTCACGTGTTTCAATATCACAATAATACCTCGACATACGTACCAGATAAATCCCTTGTCTCATCTAGAAATTCCTGCAAACTGTAAAAAGGGTGTTTCGAGAGCCATTTATACAATATATCTTTAATCTACTCATATTAATGTTTCTTATCTGAGTGGGCAGACTATTAAAATGTTGCAACCTTATTACTCTAAGATTTTGCAGTTTTGTGAAGTCTGGCATAAGGTATTTCAATATTGTTATTATTCCTTGTTTGATAATTATGTATAATCCCTTTCTTACCAAATTGTAATCATTTTCTTTAGTATAAACTAAGACATCTTCTATGTTGTACTACTTAACAACAGTAAGAATTTTTGTCATTATGAAAAGAGGTTTGCGATAGATACAATTTGTTGTAGATATGACACCGAGCGGAATGGCTCAGGCGGTTTCGTCTGTGGCCCGCATTAGGGAGGCCCGGGTTCGATCCCGTGGCCGACCTACCTGACCCATGGTTTTTTAGGGGGTTTCCCGGATCGCTAGGCGAATGCTGGGTAGGTTAATTACATCCCCGAATTTCCTGTCCCTCCATTTCATCTCCATTATCATTTCATATCATCTCCCATCTGGTGGTCTCTTTCAGGGTATATATGGCAGGTGTCTTGGCGGTGCATGGCGGGATGATATGCTGTGAGGAAAACTACTTCCTCCTCCTGTAGGTCGGTTGCCGGTCTCCGCTCCTCTGCTGGGACCATTTCGGGACCGCCAGCCAGGGACCTTTGGGGCTTGGATCGCCTGCCTGGGACCATTAGGGCTCAGCTATTGGGATCGTTGCCGTCCAATTGTAGCGAAGCGAGTTCGTTGTCTTGGCCTCTCCGGAGAAGTCTCTATTCAAGTAATCTGTATGGACTCTGCCCTCTGTACTGTGGTGGCTCCTTGGGTCGGCCGACCTATGTCTCCTTCACCTCATCCTTCCTCCCCCCACTTGGGGGCATAGGAACAATGGGCCCAGCATGGTGGCCTACGTACCAAATTCCCTGCGTAATGAAATCCCAATCCCAAGGGGAATACAGAAAGTAAAATCAACCATCAGTTGTTGCTAAAACAACTTGAAATTTCACACTCTATTGTGAGAAACAATTGAATATCAACAACACTTAAATGATACGGCACTGAAAAATTAAACCAACAATAATGACTATCAGACATATAGATGTCGTAGAAAAGTTTATGTGAAATAAATTGTGTTTTAAAAAGAGATAAATTTTGTATACATAAATTAGTACATTTTTGTCCATGTTCCATTCACACATAGTTCTAAAAAATGTGTTTTAAATAAGAGAAGTTCACATCTACTTTCCAGATAATTCAACATATTGCTACATAAATATCTTCAATATATGACAGTTTTATCAAAAATTTTATAGGAATTTTTATAAAGTATGAAATTAAGGAAAATGTTCTTATACCTATAGGATATTTTGGAGAGAGACAATTTTTTTTATTATTATTATTCCTGCAAGTTGCATATTTGGAAGATGTTAAATTAAATACGAAGTTTGGCTTTTATCTAGTGTTTGGTATTGTTCTTCACATTGTGTTATTTCATTGTATGATAACTGCTTTGTATACCTTATCCTTCTGACTAATTCACAAATAAAAATCATAACACTCTTAAATCTGGGGAGTGAGATTGATCTATCTTCTAAGACTTCCCTATTTTTACTCATGGAGCTATCAATATGAAGAATGGTGAAATAAATTTACTGTCTCTACCACCAACAGTAGGCAGAGAAGGTATTCCATTTGGCCCAGAAATTTAATACAACTTCATTAGGTATACATCGTTTTAGGGCCCTGAATACAAAAAAAAAAAAAAAAAAAAAAAAAAAAAAAACATGTTCAGAAAAAGGTGCTTTTGTAGGGATCACTTTTTTTAACTTAGCATGCTGCAATAAATAACAAACTTGTTGATAAAACTATTTATAGTCGGTTTTTCACACTATGTGACTCACATTTTGATTTTCTGAGGGACTAGTTTTAGGAGCTGTTACTTCCATTTTCAACCTCAGGCCTTCAAATCAAAATGGAAGGCACAGCTCCCAAAACTAATCCCTCAAAAAATCAAAATGTAAATAACATAGTGTGAAAAACTGACTACAAATAGTTTTATCAATTAATTTGGACATTACTGTCAGCAAATTCTTCCACACATGTAACAAATTTGATATTTAAGTTTGGCATTTGTAATTACCATAATCAATCAATCAATCAGTCAAACAATTTATTGTTCACTATAACATAATACAGGCAGTATGTTTAAGAAACATTGACAAAAATTTGTCATTCATCCTCTCTCTCACACATCCACATACATACACGCACACAAACATAATCTATTCAAAATCAATAAAGCTATCATCATAATATTCATCTATACTATGATAGGCTCTGCTTAACAAGAGTTTAGTCAGTTTATATTTAAACTTAGCAACTCATTCAGTACCTTTTTAGGCTTTCTGGAAGCTTGTTAATTGGTTTTGGACCAAAGTATTAAGGCTTATGCTCAAAACATTTTAATCTGTGACTCCTAATTATGTAGTTACTCTTTGCCCTTGTTTCATAGGTGTGGATATCGGAATTAGTTGAGGTATTCCTGTTATGTACAAACAGTATTGTTAGCAAAATAAATATGCAGGGAAGAGTGAGTAGGTTTAATTTTTAAAATAGGGACTGGATGTACTTGTACATGTTATTTTTGCCAGGTGTCAATCCCAGGTCACCTGGGACTGAACCTTGGTGAGAGTTGAGCGCTCTAGCCACTCAGCCACAGCACAGCCCATACACAGTAGAGGAGTCTTGTTCCATGGTGTAGTGGGCTAGAGCGTTGTGCCTTGGTTCCCTGCCACAGATTATACCAGGGATCGATCCTGCCCCTGATGGGATGCAGATTTTAAGTCCCAGGTACAGACCGGTGCCCACTCAGCATCATGAGAAAAGTGAGAAGCTACGCTAGGTAGTGGCCTTGGTTGCTGCATAAGCCAACTTTCCAGCTGGGGATGCCATGATGTTGACCACATCTCCATCACATATCAGCTGGATGATCGCCTACCTCTGCCTTGTATACATGCGCATGAGGCCAGCAGTTGGGTTGGCAGGGTCAGGCACACTTTAGGCTATTACACCATGGGTTTACTTTACTTTTACATAAGTAAAAGAAAGTAAAAATATAGATCTTTTTAAAACATATAATTTATTTAAAATAATTTGCATTTGCCATTTCCAAAATGTTCATTAATTTTCTGTTTGAATTTGCTAATACTTTAGTCTTTTTTTTTAAGTTCTGTCACTATTCACTTGCTTCTTGGTATGTCAATTAAAGAGTATGCAATTTCAAGACAAGCATATAGTGATTCACTTCAAAACCATTGTTTTTACCAGGGTTTTCCCTTGTCCTGCAAGACGAATGTCAAGTAACTCTAAGCTCTATTGACCCTGGGCTCATTTGAGCGTCATTTCACCCATTCCATTCATCGTCCGATATGACTTAACGTTGGAGGACGTAAATTACAAAAAAAAACTTCAAAACATGCGACTACTGATTTGATTTCCACTATAACCCTTGTACCTGCAACAAAATGCCGGTAATTCAGATAACATGATAACATGAATTAGAAAATAAGCTTTTCTAAGAATAGCTTGTAGAAGTTATACAAGTGATAGAAAAAGTTATGCAAATATAATATATTACATTTTTTTTATATTTGCAGTAAACAGCCTGAGATGCATTACAGTAATAATTTCAAGCATTACAGTCTGACAGTTCATGGAGCAAACTCTGGACTACAAAACAAGTTTGCAAATGATCACAACTTATCAATGAATGCCAGGATCACTCTGAAAGTTTTGAGAGTGAAAGCAATAAAATTTTTAAAATTTAGATCTGATTATTGTATTTTTTCAAAGTATTCCCCATTGCATTCTATAAAAGGTTTCATCCTTTCAACCCATTTTTCAAATACTGAATGCCATTCTTCTTTGAAAAAGATGCAAATACATTCTTTATAATTAACTACTGCAGCTTCAGGTAATCCATATCATTGGCCTCAATATTTTTACTTTTATTTGGGGAATACAAAATAGTTATGTGAGGCCAAATTTGGACTGTAGGGAGGATAGGACAAGTATCTGACTCTTGGCTCCTGTGGAAATTGAGTTGTTTCTTGGGCAGTTAGGTAAGATGCATTGTGTGGTCAGTTTTAGGATGATTTCATCTCAGTTCGTTGAAGATTTGTGGCAAACATTTTATGGTATAACATCTGGCAGGATAGTCTTCAGCCCCTCAAGCGGAATTATCACAATATGACCACTAGCTAAAAAAACGAACAGATCATCTTCTTGCCAACACTTTTTGCTTGCCTTACTTTTGTTGGGAGATCCTCTTCCAGTAAGACCCAGACTGATTACTGTCGCTTGGTTTCCAAATCATGTTGCTATTAAATTTAAAGGTTAGTAGATTAATAACACCAAATAACACTTTTTATATTTTTCGGAGGCTACTTCCCTCCATTATTAACTGGACATTGACTCCAGTTGATAATGGAGGAAAGTAGCCTCCGAAACAAGTTGCAGATAATTTCAAAACTAAGTGTTATTTAGTGTTATTAATCGACTCACCTTTAAATTTATTACAACAAACATTGTTTTCAACACATCCATCAAAGAAGATAATCATATTGCTATATGCAGCTTTTGTCAAATGTTGCTGTATTTAATGTTTTTTATCTTTTCCCATTAAATTTTGCCACCTTTTTCTGACACCATTTCACATTTTCAACCATTATTTGCCAACCTGCATAGTTTTCTTCTTCAAAAGAATACATTCCTAGCGCCTGACAAATTAAAACCTGGATGTACATACAACAGTAGTGCTTAAGCTGCCTATTGTTGGAGTATGCATACGTTACTATCTGAACTTCAATCCCATTTCATCATATTTATAAATTTTACTGACTAAATATTCAAATTATTTTGTGTTAAATCCTATTGAATTCCCCATATGTTTTAGAAGGTCAGAAACATAACTGAAAAATTCAATGCCATACCATGATTTAAATTTTGAATTTTGTGCTCTATGCACAGCTGCTCTACCATTGAACTACCATGGCAATATACCATATGACATTAAATTCTCCACCTGATTCACATATTATTGGCAAGCCAACAAAAAAAATAAAAAAAAAATAAATAAAAAAAATCTGCATTACCAAGGCTTTGGCTTCTAGAAGCTATACCAAAGCATGGCATCTACCGATTTTATTCCTTTTAACTTTTTTCTGGTATACCCTTACAAAACACAGTTGTGCAGATACATTTTATTTCTAAAATAACTAATAAACCTAATGCTGCTGACTTCCAGCAGCTTAAAATATAGATCTAACCTATTCACTAATCTTATACAAATTATGCAACTAAAAATTTTGTAATTAATTACAAGCATCTGCCTAAGAAAAAAATAAAAATTTATTTTTATTCTTTAATAAGATTGCTGACCTAACCTAAATTGGATTTATCATATTTCTTCCTGTTGATCACGAATTGTTCTATTCTACATCTCCTGCCAGCCTCTATCCTTCTATGGGTGTCCAAAGTTGTCATCATAGGTTGATCATCACGGGCTCCTCCTGGTCTCAAGTGGGTTGTCCGCCATTAGTCCATTCAGTTACTCTTCTGCCTCAATCTTTCTGACATCCTTGGTTGTTGGTGGTCCACTTATCCCATTAATAATGTATGTTGTCCTCAGTATCCAAAGTTGTCATCATTGGTTGATCATCATGGGCTCCTTCTGGTCCTCAAGTGGGTTGTCATCTAAGGGTAGAAATGACTGCTCCTCCATTAGTCCATTCAGTTACTATTCTACCTCAATCTTTCTGACATCCTTGGTTGTTGGTGGTCCACTTATCCCATTAATAATGTATGTTGTCCTCAGTATCCAAAGTTGTCATCATTGGTTGATCATCATGGGTTCGTCCTGGTCCTGAAGTGGGTGGTCATCTAAGGGTCGAATCGACTGCTCCTGCACTAGTCCATTCGATTACTATTCTGCCTCAATCTTTCTGACATCCTCAGTGGTTGGTGATCTGCTTGTCCTATTAATAATCTATGTTGTCCTCTTTGCTTTTCTTCTAGGTATTGTTCCAGCTGTAGTCTTGATACCTTGCCTGCAAGTTCCTCTAAGATTTCACAATCTTCTTTCTTTTTAAGGATATCATCTAGTAGTTTGCCTTCTAAAAGTTGCCATTGTTCACTAAGTTGATCATGTTTTTTGCATTCAAACAATACATGTTCCGGAGTATCCTAAAGTTCACAAATACCACAATTATCTGTTTCCTCCCTCCTTATTTTCATAAAATGCATACCATACGGTCCATGTCCTGATAAGAAATGTATTAATCCTTGTTTTGGATGTAGATGTATAATTCTAAGGCATTGACGTATATTCGGAAAAAATTGGTGTACTCTTCTTCCTACTTCAGTATCATTCCATTCATCCTACCAGTCATCCACAAGTTTTACATTAATCTCCTGTTTATTTGCACATCTTTTTCCTATCACCTCTTCTATAATGGCAAGCCAATAAGGAAATCTCAATTTGAAATAACTTACGTTGGTCTGCTGCGAAAATGTGAATCGGCTGGAGAATTTAATGTCACGCCAGCATGTTGCCATGGTAGTTCAATGTTAGAGCAGCCACATGTAGAGCAGAAGATCCATGGTTCAAATTCCGGCTATGGCACTGAATTTTTCATTTCTGGTTCTAACTTTCTTAAGTTTATCATAAATGGTTTGTGTATGTTAGAAATATTACATATCACTGACTGCCCTTATAAATGGAAAAATCCCCACATGTTGATTTTCAATATAAATTTGTTACAAGTAGTTATTCTTTTAAATATTATTGTCATTTTATGGGTCAATTTTCAAACATTTTTAAGTCATTAAAACCTGTTAATCACCTTCCTGATTTAAGCCTCTCCCCTGTTAATAATAGCATACCAGTTTTTGCTCCCTGACATCATGTATATAAATCCAGACCAATGCATTGTATTTTTATTTGTTGCAGATTCGAGAAGACTGGAAATACGTTGCCATGGTGATTGACAGGTTGCAGCTTTACATTTTCTTCCTTGTTACAACTGCAGGAACTATCGGTATACTCATGGATGCGCCACATATATTTGAATATGTGGACCAGGACCGCATCATTGAAATTTATAGAGGAAAATGAAAAGGACGCTATTCAAGAACAATAACAGTTGTTGTTTCACAAATGAGTTGTTTCTTTTAAACAAAGAACTTGTAAAACCACTTCCTCTTACGAGGGAACTAACTACTGTCATTGAGAGCAGTGTTATAAGTAGATGTTCTGTCGAACATCATAACTGTAAAGAAAATTCAACGCTCTATGAGCTCTAATGTAGTGATAACCTATTGTTATAGTGAATCCAAACAAATGAAAAATATATAACAATCATGTCACTGGATATGTTTCATTGTTAGCATGATGATTTAAATCAACGATAAGAGACTTAAAACGTAAATTGTTTTCATCATTTGTTAATCAGTGGCAATAGTAATGTTATGTGACTAGAGAAGATAGGCCTAACAATTGTTTTGGTCCTAGTTAAAAATTACCAGAATGAGCTTTTTTTAAAAAAAATCATTAAAAATAACTATAGAAAGTAATGAGTGTTGTGTGACAACTACTGGAAGAAAGGTATAAACTGATGTCTAAAGCGTTTCCTCTGAGATAAGCAGAATAAACGTGTGCTCAACATTAAACAAATGTATAAAGTAAATCTTAATTCTATATATATACACATATATATATATATATATTATTATTATTATGATTATTATTATGAATGAAGGAAGTCTGCAGAATGTAAATTACCTTCTCTGTACTGTTAAAAAATCAACATAATGTATTATTAACAAGTTGACTTCCTTTCATAGGTTCTATAACTGTCAATGAATGTTCAAGTGTGGTAGTTGAAGGGAAGGTATAATCATAACATTATCATTATCATTATTATTATCATTATTATTATTTTTATTTGTTTACTTTTTAATTTTTGTCTCTCTATGGGTGCAGCACATTCTAGCAGAGTAGAGAGTGGACACTAAGCATGGTAGTAGTCGACACTGTAGTTGTTGCTTTGTATTTGCCAAAAAAAGTCCCAAAAATCTTTAAAATATGAAGACAGGAGCAATGCTAAGTGGAAATTAACACAGCTGTTGTTAAACATGCATACACACCTGACTCGTGCTCATTTCAATATTAAAACTTAAAAGGAAAAAGATATATATAATTCCCTAATGGACATGTAATATTTGTAAAATCCAAATACACATTGTGTATGCATAAAGTTAATTTCACAATGTTAAATTTAATTTATGCAAATTTCCCCTTAAATTAAATAGGACTTAAACTGTTCTTATGCTGCATACTTTTGTTATTCCTTTTTCTTATTTGTGTAAATCATTTTTTGCAGTACAACTCTTAAATTGATCCCAAAATAAACCAATGGCCTGTGTTGAATGCAGATGAACTAGTAATGTTAAGTTTATTAGTGTCATCTTTATGGCTAAACCTGATTGAAAAATCTTGAAGTGACGCATTTCTGTCTACCCATTTATTTTGTTTTTGAATTTGGGACTCTAAATTAGCCACAAGTAGTTTTTAAGAAGGTAATGTCACTATTTAAAATGAGTACTTTGTTTAAAGATAATGCTTCTTCATTATTACCTTATCCCTTAAGGTACTCTCTTAGCATCATTTTTAATCCTGAATAAGTAATATAATTTAAATCAACATGCTATTGATAGCAATTGCATAAAAAATAATATTACATTAAATTCCAAGCAATTAATTTGTGGTCATTGAGCCCGATGATTGACTTCATTATAATACTGTGCCAGCTCATGAGCATCATTTCATATGAATGGGATGCTAGCAATAAAGGTAACTGTGAAAATCAAAACAACTGCACTTTATAAAACTTTTATTTCTCACATTTTTTTTTTCTAATACTGTTTTATAATACAAACTCAAGTAGATTGGATAAGTCATATTCATATTGTTTTATATGTATGTTAAGTCTGGAATGTGATTGCCAGAAGCTGGGCATCTTTAATTGATTGCTACAATGTATCGCCAAAAGGTCCTTCCCGCTAAAAATGTTTCAATGAACATTTTCTTAGTCCTCAGTACTATAAGCTACAGGGTGACCCAATGAACTGTGAACAACTCAGGTGTTCCGCTTATGCTTGTTGCCTTCTGTAACTAACATTAAGTGGCACCATACAACAATTTCTCAAACTATTTTAAAAATAACCCCTGTAATCCATGGCATAACCACCCACAAGCGAGCCAGAGCCTGCCAACCCGACTGCCAGCCTCATGTCCACATATGCAAGGCAGAAGAGGGCGATCATCCAGCTGATACAGGGAGAAGATGTGGTCAGCATCATGCTCCCTTAGCTGGAAAGTTGGCTTTCTACACTAGGGTTCACTACCTAGTGTAGCTCCTCCATTTCCTCATAATGCTGAGTGAACATTAGTCCTATAACCGGGACTTAAAATCTTCACCCCCCCCCCCCCCAGGAGTGTGATCGATCCCGAGCACATTTTTAAAAAGGCTATAGCTCATATTGAGTAATGCAGGCTATTTCTTGGCAAAGTATTTTATTTTAGATCTTTCACAATCTGGGGCTTTGTCCTATATTTATTATTTTTTAATTTACACTAGAGATAAAAGTCACAGGTCTTTAGATTGGAAATCAAGGAGGTCAACATTTCTCTAATAATAATTTTCTACTCTAAGAACACTTTTTCAGTTGTTTTAGTTGAGCTGTCTTGTTGAGAAAAGGTAAAATCATGCAAAATTGTATTCTTGAATGTATGTGGGGCAACAATTACTTTTCACTAGAAAAAAGTTGGCCCTATAATTCCTTCTCTATTCAATCTCTTTCATTTTAGAAGTTTACTTCTTGAACAATCTTAGACTTTTTAGAGCTAAAACAACAATTACTTTGTGTCTACACATAACTATGAAAGTAAAACCAGGTCTTCAGTACGAAAAAGATTAAATATGTGTCCATTTTGCTCCTTTCGGACTCAACTTGCAAAATGTGTGCCTTCATTAACAATCACTTAAAAGTGTGTGGCCATGATTAGCTTATGACTTGCATTTCAACAATACCCTTTGTACAGGACCATTGAAAACCTTGTTGGACAGATGTATAAACAATTTTAGAGGATCTCCAAATATTGACTATCACATAATGTTTTTTGATAAGAATGTTAAGCTACCTTTTACTTTCTTAAAGTAAATATTGCCAATGTCACTAAATTTACTGTGAAGATTATGGGCTGTTACCAGCCTAGATCTTTACCCCTGTGAATCTTTTTACAAACTGCATTTAAACCAAAGAATTAATTGTGAATCATATTAAACACACATTTTACTGTAGAAAACATATACTTGAAAATCTGAAATCCACAATGTGATTAAATATTGAACTAAATAAATCACTCATAATAACCGAATTGCTTTCGATCGTTGTTAAATCAATAGTGCAGACCGAGATGCTAGCATGACTTATGGTGCATTTGTAATACAAAACTACACTCCACCACTGTTCAGTTTGTTACCAAAAATCCAGACTCTAATAATAACCTACACTAATATGACCTACACTCAACCACTCTTTCATTAGTACTGAAGACCCAGATACCAGCACCTGTAATAACTGAATTACATTCAATAATTTTTCAGTTGTTAATGGAGACCAGATATTAGCATGACCCAGTACACTTGTACATAATAACTGAACTACACTCCACTATTGTTCAGTTGTGACTGAAGATACAGACACTAATTTGGTGCACAGTGCTTCAGTAGCAGAAAACATACATCAACACATCCAGGGGAAAAAGTACATCACAGTTTATTGAGTTACTCTGTACTGCATAAAAACCAATAATTTAACCACATGTTAAACTTGTCTGCAATTATTTTGCAGATATAAATTAAATTTAGTATTAATTTAATCATTGCCCAGCTTTATCATTCACGGAAAACAACTAAAATTTTACTAGAATGTAACCATATGGTAAAATAGTGCATGATTTTCAAGTATGCAATTTGATTTCCATTAATTCAAGAAGTTTTAGCTTTAATTCACCCTCTAACATACTTAAGGTAGTAAACCTCTATCATAAATTGAATTTTAAGATAAATATTTTGGTGCATTGTCAGATAAAGAAAAAAGTAATTTACTGGTTCTGAAGAGGAAAAAAAGCATTCAGTGTTTGAAATCTATTAATAGAGAACTATGTTTAGGCAGAATCTTTGGTAGAAATAACTACAATAATATTGTAATTCAACAGGGTTGACAAAAGTTATTCCCATAAACATATTTCAATTACCCATGTTGCAAATAGCACTTAATATTCCCTTTTTCACTCCTAAAAAGAAAAAGAAAACGAGTTACTTAAACTGCAGTATTGACTGCTACTTATGTGCAACGACTAATATCAATCAGCACAATGAGAAAATGTTGGAATGTCTGTGTGCATGTTTGTGGGCGTGAAAGTGTGCGTATATGTGTGCGCATATGTCTATGAATGTATGTAAGCATAAATGCTGTGTATGTACACATTTGAATGAATGTAATAACGGTATAAAAGACAATGCAATGATTATTTTCAATTCTCAGAATTGAAATGACATACTACAACTTAGATTCTAGGTGTCATATGTTATTGTAGGGACATAAAAACTATTTTGCACTTGTGGAAAAAAGTGAAGAAGTAATGCTCAAATAATGAACCATAACTATACACGATATACTTTAATATTATATAAAATACTTGACTAGTCCAATTTACTGAAATTTAAAAAAAAAAAAAAATGTATAGTATACACATATGCCAATGTAATTGAATGATAATCTGAACACATATTTTGACCCACCCCCTCAACTCCTCCCCAATACTTTAGTGCAGTGTGAGACACAAAGAACTGCAGTGACACTGAGATAGGACGTGTTCATGTGTCGTCATCGTCATGTGTTGTCATCAAATGATGTCATTGTTGATGTTGTCAATTGTCGTCATAGCCCAAGATCTGCACCCCAAAGCCAGACATTAGTAGGATAGCAAGGCACTTTCCTAACATGTCTACCTCCCACTATTTAAATCAAGGAAACAGTTTTTTTAATTTCTGTTTTATAAATGGTAAACAATATAAAGGTATCTCGTATTATTTTAAATTAAATTATAAGTGGTTAGAGGCATTTCTAGTTAGGTTGGTACAGTAATAGAAAATGTATACATTATACAACTGCTGGATAGGAAAAAAAAAAACAGGCTTATATCACCCGAATTAATAACTGAAAATTAATTTAACCATAAATCACCACCTCATTAGTAATCATAGTATTGAAAGTGTAGGTCTACAATATTTTGTGGAATAATATATCCCTACCACATTACTTAATGTAAAAATCATATAAAAACAACTAAAGTGGCTAACACATAAAATGCCAACATTATTATATATACTTTTAAGATGCTGAAGTAAACTAGGTTTAAGAATTTCAGCTTTAAATCATGTCTTGGAATTAATACATGTTGCAGATGAAAGGCCCCATGACTAGTTGATAGCATAATATATTAGAAAGAAAGAAAAAGTTAATTCCATTACACAATCCAATATTATACATATGGGCGGAAAACAAAAAAATATATTATATATTATATATACACACACATACTGAACCAACAGTTCCATTAATCCTCAAAATAATGTAATCTTCAAAACTGGTATAATTTTAAATCAGACACTTAATGAAGAATGTGGAACATAATAAACTATTTTCTTAGTGTTTTTTATTTTGTCACTGCCTGGTCACCCCATAAAAGTTTTAAACAAGTCCTATTATATTAGAATTTATTAACGTTATAAACGTGATATGACGGAAAAAATGAAAAATAAAAGGAAAACAATCATATTTGAACTACTTACTTATAAACATGTACAATTTCCTAAACTAGCTCTGATGAACAGCTTTGGTATAATGATTAAAACACATTATAGAGAGCTTTTCCTAGTCCATGATTTGTTTATCAACTTAATATAAAAGGTGATCTGTGTACCTTGTAAAAACCACCTTCCCTACCTTTACTGCAGCTATCACCAAATTCATTCCTTTCCTCACCAGTTCATCATCCAGCATGTCACACATAATGCTGTAGATGATGATCTATATATTTTCTAACCCTAGCAGATCATGGTGATGTGATGAATACCCACTCAACACTGTGAGAATACAGAGTGTGTTTTGTTTAAAAAAAGAAAAAAGAAAGAAAAGAAAAAAAAACATACTGTGTAATTCTTACTGACAATATAACATAAATAAAAATAATTACATTTAAAAAAGACTGTAGCTTAAAACCCCCGCAATTTACCTATCTTTGGTAGTATCCTGCTAAACAAAAATAAAAAAATCAAAATACAATACTGAAGATATTTAATGAGCTTTTAATAATTTAGCAAGCAGGTGATAAATAATGATTTTTCAATACCTAAAATTCAAGAGCCTCACTAAAAATAAATTAGAACTTTGGAAACACAGGTTCAAAACAATATATATTCAACTTATTAAATATAATTTTAAGTATCCCAATTAATTTATTCTCTTTCATTTTTGTTTTAAACCTGAATATCTGTGCATATGTGTTATGCTGTTTGAGTAATTTAACTTCAAATTTAATACATAAAATTGCACTAAGACAAGTTTTCAAAAGACAGCATAACATAAAACTGCTTTAATCATTTTGGCATAAACAGACATGTTCTCCATTTAAATTATTGCTGTAAATTTCAAAAGCCCATAAAATATAATCAAAGCTAATTTATATTTCCTTGAAATTACCGTGGTGGTATTTTCAGAGCAAAATGCAATTGTGAATAGAATTTATACAGTTATATACCTATGGTGCCTTATTCCAGAAAGATCAAATACAATTTTCTTTTTTAACACATATATGTTCTGCTGCTATATTTTAACTCTTCACGTTACAATCATGTCATAAAGTAATTAGTACTATATTACAAAATTCTTGTACATTTTCAAACATACTGATCAAATGAGTAGTTCTGACGACTTATCATGAAAAACGATATATGAACATATGCCAAAAGTTTCTTTCTGTGTAAGTAAATATTAACGGGTAAATAGTTACTGCCAATAATCCTTTACCTTTCTAACCTTTTCTTATATAGAAAATATTATAATGATGTAGGTATTTTTCGTTATAAATCTTAATAAGCTTCAGATATATGAAATAGAAAAAGAAGAGTAGACAGCACATAATGTTCCTCAGTTAGATGTTGCAATCACAGGAAATGATAAAAAGAAAATTAATCAAGAGTACAGATCAATAAAGAAACTATCTGATTCTGATATATCTTGTGTGTAACGTTCTATTTGTAACTATTTTGCTCAGACACCAAAGAAACATTAGTAAAAAGGTGCTAAGCCATTTTGACACAGAGAGATCTAGCCAAAATTTATGAAATACTGTACTTAATTTTGAGCTTATTGTTGTTTCTCTCATATGAGACAAAATAAAATAATTCACTACCATGTGCTTGAACATAAGAAGATATATTTTCATCAGTTTTATTTACTGGTTACTGACTGAAAAAATCAGCCCAAAACTCATTATTCATTTCACTGAATCATAAAATTCTGGGGAACAAGCTTAAGAAGAGAGAAGAATAAAAAGAGGTTAATGTTGGGAAGAAGCAGAAAAGAGAAGACCAATGCCGGATAAAAACATATAGGCATAATACAAAAGTTACAGTGAGGTATGAAACATTAGATTCATTTGCTGTAGTTATAGCTGCACACTCACAACTGCCATACAAAAAGTTCATGCAAATATAAACTTGAGATTAGATTTGATTTTCTTGCAGTAGATAACACAATGCAATTTATGACAATACTGTGTTAACTATAAAAGTAGCAATTGAATTTTATGAGCTGTCTCAGTGGTAATAATTCTTCAGTAAATAGTATGGAGTACATATACGAATACCCAGTAGTTATTATTTATATCACTTACTTTCATTTTAACATTAGTACAAGGTGTTTTATTTGGACTGTTGTTAATTATTAAATATTAAAAAAACTGGATATGAAACAAATGTTAATTGCTGAGTTGTTCAGTGTCAATTTAGTGTAATACCCATATGTTACTATAGATTTTCCCTCACTCTAGACCCATAGGTAATTTGATTTAAAGTATATGTAAAAATGAAGTTGAAATTGGTAATCACCTCTTCAAGAAGTCACACCCAGATGTTGCTTATCAGTTTGGGATAAAAGCATTTAATTAATAATGATTCATTTTTGCTTTTGAAATGAACAATTTATAAGTTTTAACAGCATAAACCTGAAATCAGTATGCAAATCTCCATACTAGTAACTGAAGGTTTAAAATAAAAATGTTCTTGATATTATTTTTATCAAATTTAGTTATTCATATTAACACTCTGATTACACCATGTTTTGCCTATTTACAGTATTTTATTCATCTCCCGAGTATTTTTGTTGATTTTGTAATCCACCCTTCCACACAGTGACATTCTTGATGATTATGAATTAATAAGTAGCTGTATTAGTTTGTACTTCTACAAATTAAAATCAAAAAGTATGCCTTAAAGAGAATTTAGTACATATATACTTTTTTCACCACAGCTAGATGTGAATGCAAAAAGATACCTAAAGTTTCCAGATATATCACTGGAATTATTAGCTCCTAAGTATTGTTTTAGATTGAAAAGAACTGACTGCTGAGCTACACCTTAATTTATACAGAAAAGTCCTAGTGAACAATGGTTTTCAAAACTACACACTTTAATTGAAAAAACTATTTGTAGTCTTTTTACACTTCATCGCTTACATTTTTATATTATTGAATGTAAGTGACGAAGTGATAAAAACTGACTACAAATAGCTTTTTCAATCAATTTTGACGTCAGTGTTACTATATTCCTCCAATCATGCATACACAATTTAAATTAGAGCAGTAACACATACTTTAAACAGTGGCAGAGTCATGTGACATTTATTTCACATACTTCAAACTCATTTTGGAACATTTTGGATGCCATTTCTCTAAAATAAATTCCAAATTAATTTTCAGTAAATGAAGTTGTGTTTTGACTCAATAATCATTTAAATTTGAAAGGTAGAGTCAGACTGAAAAATTCAATGTCATAGCCGAGATTTGAACCACAGATCTTCCGGTTTCCATCCACTTGTTCTTATCATGGCCAATATGCCAGCATGACATTAAATTCTGCAACTGACTCAATTTTTTCCAGTAAACCACTCTGGGATCTCAAAACAATGTGATACATGCCGTTTATGGCATTGTTTCTATATGAAAACCCAGGTTTACCAAGGAAAGTTGTTGAGTCAATTGCAGTATTTAATGTCAAGCTGGCATATTAGCCATGGCAACTCAAAAGTTAAGAGCAACCGGACGGATACCAGGAGATCCGTGGTTCAAATCCTGGCTATGGCATTGAACCTTTCACCCACCTCGGTAGCGTAGAGGGTAGCATATCTGCCTCACGTTCAAGAGGTCCCAAGTTCGAATCTCTGTCAGGGTGAGTTACCTGGATAAGGTTTTTTCAAGGTTTTCCCTTATCCTTAAAAAGGACAAATTTCAGGTAGCTCTAAGCTCCATGAACCCTGGACTCATTTGAGCTTTATTAAAAAAAAGTTGAACCTTTCAGTCTAACTCTATCTATCCAAATCTTCACCTACACATGGCAAGTATGGAAGAACAATTAATTTCCATCAATTAACCTAATAGTGGTTAAACTATGAAACCTGGGACTTTCATACTTACAGCATAGTAAGTCACCACAAATGGTGCATATCTCAGTGTATATGAGGACCCTGAGTGGTTTACAGAAGAAAATATGAGTCAGTCGGAGAATTTAATGTCATGCTGATATGTTGGCCATGGTAGCTCAATGGTTAAGAGCAACTGGATGGGGACCGGGAGATCCATTATTCAAATCTCGGCTATGACACTGAATTTTTCAGTCTGACTCTACCTAACCAAATCTTCACCTACACATGGCTAATGTAGAGGAGTGATTAATTTTCATCAATTAATCATTTAAATGTTTGTTTTACTTCAGTGACTCAAACTTGTAACTTTCAAATCGACACAATGAAGCACGATATTAATATAATTTTGATTCAAACTACTTCATGCTCCGTATAGCTCAATGTTTACCTAGAACATGTTTAATTACAACTTTCCTAACAAAATGCATTCTAGGTCAACGCTAGCAAAATATGGAGCATGGAGTACCAGTTCAACTCAAAATTATATTAATTAGTAACAGTTACATTACTTTACCATCATACAGCATGCTAATCAGAAATAAAGAGCAAGGGTACTGGAAAATATATAATACTGAGCTCAAGAGATTAAAAGCTGAGTTTGCTTATAGAATTTGCTATAAAGAGAATTTGGCTTACAGCACTATTAAAAAGATTTCATTTAGACAGCAGTTCATAGTGCACTTATGGCATAATAAAACTATAGTGAAATTTATAGAAATTTAGAGGCACTATATACACCTCATTCAAAACTGGTTCAGCACCTATATTGATTAACTTAGCAAATACCCCTCACTTGCTTTTTAAATAGCATACCTCTATCATTTTTTATCTTTATTTATGAATTTCTGACCTAAAATGTAACACTGTTTTCTAATATAAAAATTATTTGTGGTTGGTTTATTGACACTCGTCACTTACTTTTTCATATATTTATGAGAGACTAGTTTCAAAGGCCCTGGCCTCCATTTTCAATCTCTTTCCAACTGGTGAAGAAAGAGATTGAAAATGGAGGCCAGGGCCTTTGAAACTAGTCTCTCATAAATATATGAAAAAGTAAGTGACGAGTGTCAATAAACCAACCACAAATAATTTTTATATTAATTTTGACGTCACTGTTACTAAATTCCTCCAAACACACTGTTTTCTAAATTTTCAAAACAATCTTCCTTAGACTAAATTTTCCTGGGCTTCTTAATAGGTAAATAAATGACTTCAAACCAACATTTCAAAGTTGATGAGTACCTTCGAAATATTGGTTTCAAAACTCTATTTATCCTGCTAAAAGCCTAAGAAAATGTTCATTATTATGCTGTCAGGAACACCTCAGTTCTTATTTCAATCTCCCTTTGCTTTGGTGCCTAAATATTCCAAATTCTTGGAATTACAGCATGGTTATTCTTTGAATGTACAGTTTCAACATAAAATATATATTTTTTTATTTTCTTTGGGAGGAAGCTGTTTGTCATCAACCAATTAGCTATCAGGATGCCATATTCCTGTTAAATTCACACCATCTTACTCATACTTCCAGACTCTAAGGAGGATGGGGAATAATCCTGGTAAAGGTAAGGTAAGGTATGGCATCAGACTGGTATTTTGGCACTATGACCATACAGCATTTTGTACCTGTGCTCCATAAGGGAGGCACCCTGAGAAGAAGCAGTAAAGCAAGAGGGACAGAAAGCGATGGTCTAGGAGCTCCAAAATAGTAGAAGGGCAGTGTCCCTAACATTAGGGTGTATCTTCCCAGTGACATATAGTTCAATCAACTGCTTTCCCCACAGGAGTCAGACAAGCCCTCCACGGCTTGAAGCCAAAGACTGCACCCCAGGTGAGAAGGTTTACAGAGTGCAAATTCCCTGCCATGCATCTATCAATGTGGGTCAACGTGACACGACCAAAGGATGAGAGTGAACTGAATGAAAATGAAGATGAAAGGAGGGAGAGGAAATTTGGTGTTGGAAAATTTGATGTGTTGCACTGAAAAGCCCCCAAAAAACCATAGATCAACAAGATCAGCCACAAGAATCAAACCCATGACCTCCTAATTGCAGACCACAGATGCTACTGCTCGCCTCAGTAGCACAGATGTAGCATGTCTGCCTCACATTCAAGAGGTCCCGAGTTTGAATCTTGTTTAGGGTGAGTTATGTGGATAAGGCTTTTACCGGGGTTTTCTCTTATCCTGAAAGATGAATGTCGGGTAGCTCTAAGCTCTATGGACCCTGGGCTCATTTGAGTATAAATTCACTCATTTCATTCATTGTCTGATATAACTTAATGTTGAAGGACATAAATTTATAGTAAAAAAAGCAGATACTACCACCTGAACCACCCTGCTCAGTAACATGGCTACAGAAACATTCCCATACTCCAACCCAGAATCAAAACTAGGACCCCTGGATTTGGAAACTAGCATGCTAACCACAGACCACAGAGGCAGAATAAGTGCAAAGAAGTAAGCAGTACATCACCACAACAATTATTCATGTAACAAGTTCAACCTTCTTTTTTTTTTTAAATTAACATCCTCCAATGTCAAGTCATATCAGATGATCAGAGTCTTTTCAATTGGATGCATGGCTGGCCTAAAAGGAATTTTCTCGACAATAGGAAGCATGCTATTTACTAGCAGAGCTGGAACCTATAGCCCCTTAAATTCAAGTGCATAGATTTCTCACATGAATTTTAACTACAACAGGCACATAGTTTCGTAACAGAAATGCAGGATTATGCTACCTTTGGTGGTTTCCATTTTAAATGTTTAGTGATATTTAAGCTCAGTTTGCAAAATTTCTGATTGCTGTGCAAGCTTTCTCAGATATTACTTTGGGCTTTGTTACAACTTTTCTCCAATATCATCAACTTTTTCCTCTGCAAGAATACAGCAATTCACTTATGGTTTCTCTTCAAGAATAGATTCTGTCTGCCTCACGTTCAAGAGGTCCCGAGTTCAAATCTTGGTTAGGGTGAGTTACCTGGATAAGGTTTTTCCGGGGTTTTCCCTTATCCTGAGAGACGAATGTCGGGTAACTCTAAGCTCCATCGACCCTGGACACATTTGAGCATCATTTCACACATTCCATTCATCATCCGATATGACTAAACGTTAGAGGACGTAAATTGCAACAACAACAACAAAAATAGATTCTATTATAAATACATATTTTTGTATGTTGACAGCATTGTCATTTACCAGAATCACATTAACATCATGGAATTTCATAACATAGGAGTTCCATTTACATGCTCATAACTCTACTGACATGGACCTATCTCATTTTAATATACTTAAAAGCATGTTCTCTCAGGCTTCCGTGGCCAGGTTTATAGATATCTTGACTATCTGGTTTTCGCCGCATATATTTTGTAAACAAAGGCAAAGCCAAAGGCAAACTTTGAAGATGGCCACAACAAGATGGTCGAAACATTGGTTTTACAAAATATTATGTGGCAAAAACCTAATAGCCAAGATAAATACTTAAAAACATAGAGTTAACATGAAAAATTCAATGCCATGGCTGGGATTTGAATCACGGATCTCCTGGTTTCCGTTCAGTCGCTAGTCCAATTCCTAGTGGTCTACCGGGGAAATATATGAGTCAAATAAAGAATTTAATGTTAGGACGGCATTTTGGCCATAGTAGTTCAAAGGTTAAGAGCAACTGGAGGGAAACCAGGATAACTGTGGTTCAAATCCCGGCCATGGCATTGAATTTTTCATGTTGACTCTATCTATTAAAAACCTTAGCCTCTATACGGCTAGTGTGGAGAAATGATTAATTTCCATCAATTAACTAAAATAATAAGAGTTAAATAATGAAGCCTGGGACTTAAGTAACTACGATAGTAAGTCGCCACAAATGGTGTATCTCGGATGCAAGAGCCCTATTGGTCTACCGGGGAAATATATGAGTCAAATGGAGAATTTAATATCAGGACGTCACATTGGCCATGGTAGCTCAAAGGTTAAGAGCGACTGGACGGAAACCATGGCATTGAATTTTTCATGTTGACTCTATCTATTAAAAACCTTAGCCTCTATACGGCTAGTGTGGAGAAATGATTAATTTCCATCAATTAACTAAAATAATAAGACTTAAAAACATTGCAATTCCTTTCTTGGAAGTGTTGAAAACAGTGTTGTTATGATAAATTAAATTTAAAGACAGTTGATTAATGTCACTAAACAAAGGAAAATTTAAAAGTAAGTGTTGTTTAGTGTCATTAATCGACTCCCTTTAAATTTAATTTAACTTAAAAACATGTTTGAGCCGGGTTTAAAACCACGAACTTGGGATCAGTAGAGCAACAGGTAACCAAAAGAGCCATGAGTAGAATAAATCCCATATCCCCAAATCTATTCATAAGATTTAGATTTCATTACTAGATTAATATAGGGCTGTTTAACCCTTTAATACATGCTGTAGTTGTATGGCAGCTTAAGGCTGCATTCAGCCTGAGAAATATTTTTGTGCGGCTATTTTTTATTATAATATTGTACTGGCCTTTAACACTTACGCACAAAATTTTGAGCCTTTTGAATTGTAAATATTACATTATTTTTACAATTACATTGTAGTGTTTTTTTTTTTTAAGTATAGAAAGGCAAAATCCAAGCAACTGCAGTCATATGATACCCCATCAACATCTACGTGTACCATCACACCAATTACTTTACATGAGCCCTTCCCTTCCTTTACCACAGGCATATTTGACTGCAGTTGCCGAGATTCGAACTCATGATGTTCGGTTTTGAATGGATGGTCTTTAATGACCGTCTCAATTCAAATTGATTGTTTTGAGACACCACAGAAAGCAGCGATATGAAAATCAGTGTATGAATTACAACAAGAGTGGCATAAGTAGCAAAATAATTCATTCATTAAAGGATTAAGCCATCTGAATTCTTAACACTGTGACATTAATAAATCTATTGCAAATTCCTACTTATAAGTCCCAGTTTAATTTAATATAGGTATAATTATCCATCCAGACATTGTTAAGGCAATTGGTCTTGGAGCTGGAGAAGTAAACTCCAGATGTCTTCTTCTTTGTTTGTCAGATATTTTACATTTGCAAAGTATATGCCCAGCCATTTCCTTTACTTCAAAACATAATTTACATACGTTTACCTCAGCATTTGGTGTCCTCTAATAGGTGGCCTTTGAAAGGGCAATATCCATAAAGGAGACAATGTAGAATCCTCAGCTCCTTCTTTCAAATGTGAGCATCTGCTTTGTTCTTTTCATTGATAGTTCAATGAATTTCTTTGCATGATTTAGCTTTGGAACTTATTTCCAATAGTGATTTATTTTCTTGTGTTACCAGGCTTTTATCTTTTCTTTAATATAGCATTCTTGAACTCTACAGAAAGGTTCTGGGCCAATGAATGGGATATTTGCTCCTTAACCATAAGATCATGAATCATTTTCAGTAAGGTACATAAACAGCAGAAATCTACCTATTAATTGCTCTCTCAGTTCTGGACAAGCACTTTAGGAATCATATTTGAATCCTCCAACCATGCATACTTGAAAGATCTGAGCTAAAGCACATATACATACTTCTTTGCATTATACAATCATTAACACCTGCAACAATGAAACACATCATCTCACAATGTAACATCCCTTCAGAAGACTGCATGCCAACTGATTACCCGGCATATAGAGAGGTGATACTAAATATGTAGGAGGTGATACTAAAGATGCACCTGATAGCATGTTCTTTATTTCCTCCTGCACCAGCTCTTGGAAATTAGCAGTGCAGCTTACAGAGATGGATTCTGGTTTGAAATAGAAATTTTTTGGAATATAGGAGTTGTTATTTGGGATTCTAAGTTACTTCCCTGGTTAGTAATTTCAGTGATCCTAAAAGGTTTTTCTTGTACTGTTTGTTGTATATGAGACTAGGAGTAACTTCATAAATTTTCTGTTCTTCAATGTCTGTTTGTTGTACCTGGACTTGTCTGTGCTCTGTCATATTAAATCTTTAGCTTTCCCACTTCTAAGAAGTTAGAGCACTCTGACACTCTGTTTATTTGCTGGATATACTAGGTCAGGCTATTGTGTTGCACTAAAGGATATTGTATACATTATGTATTCATTCATGCTGATGTAGACCTGGCAATGTTGGTTACCTTTGGTGCTTGTCCGTCAGTGTTGGTCATTCAATATGCTGCCAATGTTGTGCTTCAGACCTGAAGTTCTCTCTGCATCCAGGATCTTAGTAATCCAGCTCGGCATTCACTTAATACTTGGCTGTGGAAGGTGTTGGAGAAAAGGCAAAGAAGATGCTGATGTGAAAGTTTTACAGGATGTGGTGTTCCTGTAATGTATGACAATAAGGAAGGTGCTGGTTAAGGAATTTTGGGCACTATTTTGATGTAAAAGTGACAATGGCGCTTTGTACAGGGTCTATTCGGGGTGCATAAGTATGAATTACCAGATGATTTCGTTGGTGGCCCTTGACTCCATTTGAGTTTATTTCCTGGTAGTAAAAGGATAAGTATCAGGGAAAGATTTCTATTTCAGGAATTATTGAATAAGGAAGAATCATTTAAAAGTATGCAACTTCTACTACTAGTGAATTTATTTCTGTAAAAGTAGCTGATAAATTATGTTACACCCAATACAGTTCTGTTCTCCTCCTTGCACACAAGATACAAGCCATGGTTGCTGCACCAAATCATTAACATTAACATGTCCTCTGTATTTATTTTCAATAAAACTAATTATTAAATATTTTAAATTCTGTTTGAAAACAGCACTGAACTTAAAATTTAAATTCAAAGCAGATGCGCGACCACAAACAATTACTGCATTGAACTGAAAATAAGCTGCAATTTTTATTCACATTTCAATGGAAAAAAATAAGGAGGCAGTTTATATTTCCTACCTACGCTTTTAAATATCATGTTTGTTTTAAATCTTCCTATGTACCTAACTGTAACAGCACAGTTGTAAGTTAAACTGGCAGCATTTCATGACTATCAATACAAACTTTTGTTTTTGCTTTAAAATTGTGTATTGTTTTATAAGCTTGAATTCAGTATGAAGTTAGATAATGATAAGAGAGCCTATTTAATGCAGAAATAAGTGACCATTTAGAATGAAGGACATCAAGGAATTCGGCATAGTTATAATACAAGTTTCAAACTTGCAGTTGTGCATTATCCAAAACCACAACCAACAGAGAGGCTCGCAGAAAGTATGGATTAAACAAAGCTAATGTGCAACATTACGTTCCTTCAGAAGAAAATTGGAAGAAAGCAGTTTCAACAAGAAAATCATTTATCAGACGGAAATGTGGTAAATATCCAGAACTTGAAGCTAGGACTCTTTCCTACATGCAAGATAAGACAAAAGATGGATGCTCTTCGACAAAGTACTACACTGGCACAGAGGATGCCAGCAGATTTTGAAGAGAAACTGGGTAACTTCCAGTGGTATGTCATTGAAATACGACCATGTCACTCATATCCTTTTCGTCACATCGGCAATGCAGACGAAACACCCATATATTTTGACATGCTGAGCAATACAACAATAGACATGAAAGGGTTTGAAAAGTATCCTATTAAGAGGAACCAGTAACAGTGATGTTAGTTGTTATGGCCAATGGGGAAAAGTTACCCCCTTATGTGATTCTAAAGCAAAAAGATATGCCTAATGAAAATTTTCTTAGGGCATAGAGATTCATTGTCAGGAAAAAGGTTGAACGTCAACTGAGCTGATGGTTGACTGAACTAGGTATGGAACAGCAGACCTGAGCACTCTTGCTAAGCAAGCCATCCTGATTTTGAATGCTTTTAAGGGACATCTAGTTACTGACATGAAGAAGAAACTTTCTCTAGAAAAGACTGATCTTATCGTAATACCTGGAAGCATGACTTCAAAACTACATGTGCTAGATGTTGCAGTAAACAAATGTTTCAAAGACTATTGCCAAAAACGGTATTCTCATTGGCTCCTGGAAGCACATCATGCTCATACACCAACTGGTAAGATTAAAAAGACTTCAGTTACCCTTCTGTACAGGTGCTTCATGGTCCACCGTATCATAAGAGTCCATCATCAAGGATCTCAAGGAATACTGCATATCAAATGTGCTGAATGATACCAACGATGACGTATCCCGGAAGGAGGATGAAGAAAGGGAGGAAAATGAAGAAAATAGTGAAAGTGATATTGATGAAGTGAATACTGGCAGTGATAACAGTGAATAATAATGGTGTTTGTTACATGACTGTGTGCCATATCACACATTAGGAAAAAAAGTGTTTACACGATGACAAGTGCAAAAAAATAAATGCTTCTTCCCTTAATCTTAATGAGGCTTATTTTCAAGCATAAACCCCCATTTTCCCTATTGAATATAAGGAGCAACTTAAATGCAGGGGAAGCTTATTTTCAGGCCAATATGGTAAGTTTTATGGACTTAATAAACTTTCCAAGGGTTGCAGCAATTGTTGATGCAGTAACAAGAATAGCAGAGTGAAGCTCTTTCTTTAAGAACACTCCTTTTTCTGACTAAACGTTTTGTCCATCATATACCTATTTTGTAAGTAGCTTGGACTAGGCTCCTAACCTAGTACATTGGTATGCTGTATCAGTTATTTGTAGCCCTATTCTTCTACATCAGTTTCATTGTAAGAATAATGCAAAATTCTGTTTCACAGTTTAAAATGTTTTATAGCCTGTTTTTCATTTCTAGCATCAATTTTCATTCCTCATTGTTTTCACTGCCCAATTAGGTGCAGAGTGAAAGAGACAGATAGCACCCAAGGGACGATTCTCGTTCCACTGCAAGGGTCCGTGAGGCTTCGTATGGCTACGTAACAGGTTTCGAGAAACCTCGAGAACAGCTGCTCTGTATAAATAAGAGTTCGCTGGGAGCCAAGTGGGGCAGAGAAGTCAGACGAACGTTGCGGACATGCAGCAGACGGACTTGAAGGTTTCGTACACGTGTGTTATGTCACTCTGCTGATATCAAATTTTTACAAGTGTCTTTCTGCAGAAATAAAGAGTATTTTGATTTTTGCAATCTGGACTTTTAATTTTACGAACCCACAAAGTCACAATATACTCAATGCCAGTCTGTTGCTATGAACTTCTGTGGATCTTTGCTTATTCCTTGAAAACACATGTGTCTGCAAGAATTCTAAAAGTTGAACCCCATTATGTGTGGGGGGTTTTCAACACTTGAAGCATATTATTGCTTTGAAACCATTTGTTTTAGGAATTCTAATCTTATAGCCTTTACTGAAATTACAATATGTTATACTTTCATGTTTGTACAGTACCTAGCATACATATTTACATATAATTGTCAGGTGCCTTTTCCTACTACAGAAGGAAACTTTGTCCTCAACTCCCTGAAAATAACCAGTTCCTCCATTTATCTCAGATGATAAGCCACTCTCCCAAACTTATACTCTAATCAGCAATTCAAATTTAATCAGCAACTATTTTTGACAATGCCATGGTTGACTCCTAGTTGACTCCTATGACTAATAAATTATCTGAATTTGAATCTGAATGAATTCTTGATACAATAATGTCCATCATAGGGTAAGCTTAGAGCAGATTTAAATCTTGTAAGACTTTTGGGCTAGATATATTCAACTGTCATATTTAAAAGGTGCCAGCCCTTCAAGAAAGCAACTCAGAGAATGCAAAGCCAATGTCCTAAACCAAGTTTCAATCGCTGGTTCCACCTTGAATCTTCTTTACCATCTGTTACATCAGGATTATCCTACAAATTACTTGAGGTTCAGGGAAGTATGACCTCATCTTATCTTTTCATAGATCCCTCTTGATGATGTGGATGGCTACTTCTAGGCTGCTGAGTACACACAATCCCAGCATCATGTCCTGGCCCAGATTTACAAATTACATGTATAACATGATGATGCTATGCCAAAGGGTCAACTTCAACAGGGCTTCCTTCTGCATGGAAAGGCATTATCCAATACCATCAGTAACTGGCAGGATCAGTTGGTCAGTGAGTTGGTATGCAGCCTCCAAATAAAAAAAATTTCTAAAAGGTTGATGAAGTACTTGTTCATAATTTCTACTATTGCCTAGGCAAACTCCTCACCTAATCTCGGATACCTGCGGTATGTGCTGGTTGGTAGTTTTCAAAACCCTATTGGAGCATGCTGACGTTGCAAATACTTTGAGAATCTAAATCATCCACCCCTGAAGACTGGCTACCAGCTGCACTGTTTCTTGTTTGACTGACTTTATATTGTACACTATCGCAGTGAAGAAGTATTTCATTGGCTTGACGCATAACACTCTGGATATTGTTTAGCAACCTTCATACTCTTAATCTTCTCAGAGTGAGAGGTCCTCAAAATCATTGGACCTGCTGAGGATCTCTAACTTCTTTTCATGCCAGTAGTTGTCTCTTAAAGTTGCCCACCATGTTGTCAACTATTATTCGTCTTCTTCATTTTAACATTAATCTAAAACATCATCTCATTCTTTGAATCCCAGTTAACCTCCTTTACTTCTCTAAGGTGATCCTTCATTTTGATTTTCATTTCCTTTGTTCCACCTTTTGTCACTTCATTCATTTTCCACATTTCTCCTTTCATCTCCACAGTTGTCATCGCATCTCCATTTAATCGCAATTTCAACATATATATATATATATAAAGCATGTGTATAGTCCAAAGCTTTCACGGTCGGCATCTAGATGATTGAACATACTATCTGGGCTAGTAGGACATGGTCTAATGGGTTTGTAGGTTCAATCATATATAAAGCATGTATTTATTATTCATCAATTAATTATATACATAAATTACTTCTCTGGAGGAATGAAATATTCAAACTAAATAAATACACCATGAAAATTACCAACTTTATTTTTATCCATTTCAAACCGTGAGCAGTGATGTTGTATCAGGTCGGTTTGCTTTGACCTGCTGCTCGCTACCTCTGCATTGACAAGTTGGATTTAGTTGTACCTAACCAGTATTATTGGTGTCCAACTTTTGCTGCCTGTTTATAAGTATAAAACCTTTTGCTCTTAGGTCACAAGGCTCCTCTATACCCTCAAGTAGATTTTTAAATCAAAGTTGCATGTGCTGAAATTGCAATATAGAATTTATTTTCAGAAGCAGAATTTTCCATCTGTTTTCTTCGATCATGGAGTATTATTAGTATGGAAGTATAATTTTGTCTTACCTAGGTACAAAATAGTTTTTCTTTCCTTTTTTGCTTTCCAAAATGGAACACATAGAACATCTGAGGGCCACTGAAGATCAACCAGAGTAAATTATTCATGATTACTAGAGCCCAGAAAATTTACATGATTTGGATAAAATAAGCTATTTTAATTAAAAAGCATAAAATAAGTAGGCAAACCTCATATTTCAGGACAAAGCATTTATAAGCAATTCGCTTAGAAACTCAGGCTCCAATGACTACCCCTTAAGCTCCCAAAACATGCAGGTTATGTTAATATTTGTACCCCATGCCCAAACAACTTTTTCCACTCTCAACGTTCTGACATACTTCAGCTATTGAAGCATTCAATAAGGTTTGTAACACAGGTAGTGTTGGTTACAGAAAGTACAGTATTGGAGGAAAAATTATCTGCAGCTCCTACCTTAGCTCTACAAGGTAGCCAATGAGATGCTATCAAAAATGCCATCTGTTAACCTAATGAACTTGGTGACAATACAGCAAACAGCAATGGAAGTCTGTCTTTGGATTAGTTCCTTCACTAGGCTATATGGTAAGTATAATTACTTGGCATCATGATAATGCTCGGACCAGTTTTTTTCTAATAAAGATGCAAAGGCACTATTGTAAACAAGATATGAATATCTTGTATAAACAAAGTAATTTGCAAGACCTTGCATCTGGATTAACAATTCTTTTCCTATAATATAAAGTATTAACCGGGCTTGTGGGCCATGGTTCTACTAGCTCCTTCTTCATCTTCCCAGATGTTTCGTCTGCGGCTGCGGCAGACACCAGCCGTGAAAGCTTACAAATCCTTTTCCTTATTATTATAAAATGGAAATTTTGTTTCCAAGTACTGATATTTGAGAATGCTGCAGATTATTTTTAAACTGAACTATCCTACTTGTGTAATTTAAAAAAAAAAAAAAAAAAAAGTTTCTCAAATGCATGTAAGAAAGAATACTTCAGGTATACAATAGATATTCCAAAGAATGAATTAAATGACCATAAGAAAATGGTTGAAGTACTTATTCTTACATTGAAACAAAAATCAGAATATCCTTATTTATTAACAAAAGCTGGAACATGTATTACTCTAAGGTAGTGGGAACGTGTGACTTTCAAAGTGAGAGAAGCTCCAAGTAATCATTTTCATTAAAATACGAGAGAATAATGACTCAAAGAACTAAGGCTACTCTTCAGTACTCTTTCTATTGCACAATCACACATAGGCCCTTCTTGTATTGCAAGACTGGTCACACTACAAGCTGGCATATTCCTGCTTCCCCTCTGCACTCAGACGTTCCAATTTTTCCTAGCACTGGCCAACACCGCATGAATTGTTAATCTAACATGGAAAGCGTATGCAATTCACAAACTTTTGCTAAGAACTTCAAACTTCACAAGAATTTCCTATTTGTCACCACTAAATACCAACCTACGTAAAATACTTACGCTAATACTATTAACATACACTTAGCATTTAAATTTTAAAAAATGTATTTAAAGGTGCTACATAAAACAAAACAAAAATAAACTTTTCTTTACACGCTACAGAGTATCGAAGAGTAGCGACTGCTTCCGGAAACCTACGAAGCATGGTATTCAAGGTTACGAATGCGTAAAGAAATACTCAGCATTGAAAGAGCTCGCGGAAGTGGTCATATTTTGAACATTAAGCAGCAGGTGTTTGTAAATACATCTTGAAAATGTAACCAGAGCAAATAAAACATTGTTTGACATGCATTTTGTGTTATTCTTCTTTTTCTCCTGAAATTCTTGGGGAAGCGAGGCTTCGAGCGCTTCATTACACTCTTCGCCACTGCTCTAAGGGAAGCGTATATTACAAACTTATAAGCAAACAATCGACAAGCGGCTGGCCCCGTAGCTCAGTCGGTAGAGCACCTGCCTGCCTGTCCCGGGTTCGATTCTTGGCGGCAGGGGTGGGGGATTTTTCTCCGACCAAGATAATCATCTTCCACAGAGTCTAGAAGTATGAATGAGAGTGCGTGATCTAATGATTAAAACCCAACGAATATGAGTTAACACCTTCAATATGTCTCCAAAGGAGAAAGGCTGCCGATATGACGAGTGGAGTCATGTTCCTCAAAGTGCAAACTGCCTTAAAATAGTATTCACTAAACCCAGCAAATTTGCTACCTTTTAATTTGTTCTATATAAACATAGAACACCATAGGTATGATGGAGGAGAATGCAAACTGTTGACACTTGAAACCAAATGTAATGCTTAAAAACTGCAAGTGAACTTTAACTATGCCGCCTCGTCCTCTGTGAACAAGCAGGATCTTCTAGACTACTCTATTTAGGCGTAACGTTCTGGTTAAAACCCGACAAAGGGCGTCGCATGACTTCCTTCGAAGAGGAAATAAAGTCGGTTTTTTTTTCTGAAATTTTATGTCCTCCAACGTTAAGTCATATCGGACGATAAATGGAATGGGTGAAATGATGCTCAAATGAGCCCAGGGTCCATATAGCTTAGAGTTATCCGACATTCGTCTTTCAGGATAAGGGAAAAAAACCGGAAAAAGCCTTATCCAGGTAACTCATCCTGGCCGAGATTCGAACTCGGGACCTCTTGAACGTGAGGCAGACACGCTATCACCACACTACCGAGGCGGGCATAAAGTCTGTGATTCCGCGTCCTAGATTTACCGCATCGTATAAAAAAAGAACCTTAACCTGGTAAAGAGACCTCTGAGCGAATTAAACGGTCTTTCACGTCTAATACAGAATGACAGTTGACATCCACAGAAATTAAAATGTATAAATAAAATTCAATTTCAATGATAGAAAGAAACGACCGTCTCTGTAGCGTAGGTGGTAGCGCATCTGCCTTCCGTTCAAGAGATCCTGTGTTCTAATCTCGGTCAGGGTGAGTTACCTGTAGAAGGTTTTCTCCCGGAGTTGAAAAAATAAATTGACTTTAACGTTGAAGGATTTTAATATAAAGGAGGCAACTTATTTAATATTTTTATTGCATGAGGACGATAGATAATAAGAAAAGTAATGTACAGTGCATAGAATAATTGTGTTTGATTTTGTTATTGTAGCAAGAGAAATAAGTTATGTTTGGTTAATATTGCATTTATTATATTTTATTAAGGAATTACTATTACTTGAAACCTTAAATGGAATTCTTAAGGAGGTTAAAAGTGACAAATCTATTTGTTGAACGAGCTGGTGTTAGAAAAAAAATGAACGATAAAAACTTAGAAGCAAAGTATAATACTTAAAAGTCCAATGCTCTAGCCGGGATTTATACCACGGATCTACCTGTCTTTGTACGATTGCTGTAACCATGTAGCCACGATAGCTTAGTGTTCAAACCAGGTTATAGCTTGAAGTTTTCAATCTTTGCAAACCTTGCCGTACACACGAATAGTGCGAAATACAAATGTTCATAGTATAATACATTTAACTTACATCAAAATGATCCTCGCAGCACTACGTGGTAGAATTCGACATATCGTTGACACTTCTTCGCCATGGCAAAATCCTTATTTTCCTGATTTCAGGTGAGCCTTTTTATTAGGTGAATTGTAATTTAATGGAGGTATACGACATATCGGTACAACTGACGCTTTACATTATTTGAAACCTTTTTGCTTCAAGATCTGGCCGGAATTCAAGTCGATCCAGATACGAAAACGTTCTGGTAAATATGTTACGAAAAGGCGCACTTAACTACACTATAAATCAAAATAAAAGTGAAATAAACACCGAACAACTACGTTTCTCATTGCACAAGTGTTTTACTCAACTCGCGCCAGACACAGACGAAGACGTCAGACCAATAAGGATGCGTTGTTACATGCTCTTTGACAAAAAGTATGATCTCTCTGCACACTAATTGTAATTTAATTATATTTAGCGTTACAAGTTTTACTTACTGATACTATTTTGGATTTAAATGAAATTTTTATCAGAATATCTCGTATATTAGCATAATGAGCAGTCAGCTGCCTTGAAATTAACTTATGTTTCACTTTGTCACTTGGGTACGGTCGCACTTATAATTTCCGACCTCCAAATTCTGCAAATTCTTGAGAAACTGCTTTATATTGTACATGTTATGTTGGCATAGGACTACGACGATAAAGATAACAGAGAAGGAAATTTTACTCACAACTACCCAAGGCGGATCTTTTGAGGCTACCACTCACATTTTAAGATAAAAA